>OW971682.1:0-195768 GCA_921997135.2 Mus spretus
CGTGTCTAAGGTTACCTGTGCTCTGCAGTGTGAGGCCATGTCTAAGGTTACAGTGTGCTGCAGTGTGAGGCCCTGTCTAAGGTTACCACGAGGCTCTGCAGTGTGATGAGATGTCTCTATAGGTTACCCATGCTCTGCAGTGTTAGGCTGTGTCTTAGGTTACCGTGCTCTGCAGTGTGAGGCCATATCTAATTTAAATACATGCTCTGCAGTGTGAGGCCGTTGTCTAAGGTTACCCGTGCGCTGCAGTGTGAGGATGTGTCTAAGGTTACACATGCTCTGCAGTGTGAGGACCGTGTCTAAGGTTACCCATGCTCTGCAGTGTGAGTCCATGTCTAAGGTTACCCGGGCTCTGCAGTGTGAGACATTGTCTAAGTTACCCGTGCTCTGCAGTGTAAGTCCATGTCTAATGTTACCATGCTCTGCAATGTGAGGCCGTCTAAGGTTACCTGTGCTCTGCAGTGTGAGGCCCTGTCTAAGGTTACCGTTCTCTGCAGTGTGAGGCCGTGTCTAAGGTTACCCGTGCTCTGCAGTGAGGATATGTCTAAGTTTACCCATGCTATGCAGAGTGAGGCCGTGTCTAAGGTTTCCCGTGCACTGCAGTGTGAGGCCATGTCTAATGTTACCTATGCTCTGCAGTGTGAGGCCGTGTCTAAGGTTACCCGTGCTCTGCAGTGTGAGGCCGTGTCTAAGGTTACCAGTGGTCTGCAGTGTGAGGCCATGTCTAAAGTTACCTGTGCTCTGCAGTGTGAGGATGTGTCTAAGGTTACCCATGCTCTGCAGTGTGAGGCCCTGTCTAATGTTACCTATGCTCTGCAGGGTGAGGCCATATCTAAGGTTATCCGTGCTCTGCAGTGTGAGGATATGTCTAAGGTTACCCATGCTCTGCAGTGTGAGGCCGTGTCTAAGGTTACCCGTGCTCTGCAGTGTGAGGCCGTGTCTAAGGTTACCTGTGCTCTGCAGTGTGAGGCCATGTCTAAGGTTACCGTGTGCTGCAGTGTGAGGCCCTGTCTAAGGTTACCCGAGCTCTGCAGTGTGAGGATGTGTCTAAGGTTACCCATGCTCTGCAGTGTTAGGCTGTGTCTTAGGTTACCCGTGCTCTGCAGTGTGAGGCCATATCTAATTTAATACCTGCTCTGCAGTGTGAGGCCGTGTCTAAGGTTACCCGTGCGCTGCAGTGTGAGGATGTGTCTAAGGTTACACATGCTCTGCAGTGTGAGGCCGTGTCTAAGGTTACCCATGCTCTGCAGTGTGAGTCCATGTCTAAGGTTACCCGGGCTCTGCAGTGTGAGACATTGTCTAAGTTTACCCGTGCTCTGCAGTGTAAGTCCATGTCTAATGTTACCATGCTCTGCAATGTGAGGCCGTGTCTAAGGTTACCTGTGCTCTGCAGTGTGAGGCCCTGTCTAAGGTTACCCGTTCTCTGCAGTGTGAGGCCGTGTCTAAGGTTACCCGTGCTCTGCAGTGAGGATATGTCTAAGTTTACCCATGCTATGCAGAGTGAGGCCGTGTCTAAGGTTTCCCGTGCACTGCAGTGTGAGGCCATGTCTAATGTTACCTATGCTCTGCAGTGTGAGGCCGTGTCTAAGGTTACCCGTGCTCTGCAGTGTGAGGCCGTGTCTAAGGTTACCAGTGGTCTGCAGTGTGAGGCCATGTCTAAAGTTACCTGTGCTCTGCAGTGTGAGGATGTGTCTAAGGTTACCCATGCTCTGCAGTGTGAGGCCCTGTCTAATGTTACCTATGCTCTGCAGGGTGAGGCCATATCTAAGGTTATCCGTGCTCTGCAGTGTGAGGATATGTCTAAGGTTACCCATGCTCTGCAGTGTGAGGCCGTGTCTAAGGTTACCCGTGCTCTGCAGTGTGAGGCCGTGTCTAAGGTTACCTGTGCTCTGCAGTGTGAGGCCATGTCTAAGGTTACCGTGTGCTGCAGTGTGAGGCCCTGTTTAAGGTTACACGAGCTCTGCAGTGTGAGGATGTGTCTAAGGTTACCCATGCTCTGCAGTGTTAGGCTGTGTCTTAGGTTACCCGTGCTCTGCAGTGTGAGGCCATATCTAATTTAATACATGCTCTGCAGTGTGAGGCCGTGTCTAAGGTTACCCGTGCGCTGCAGTGTGAGGATGTGTCTAAGGTTACACATGCTCTGCAGTGTGAGGCCGTGTCTAAGGTTACCCATGCTCTGCAGTGTGAGTCCATGTCTAAGGTTACCCAGGCTCTGCAGTGTGAGACATTGTCTAAGTTTACCCGTGCTCTGCAGTGTAAGTCCATGTCTAATGTTACCATGCTCTGCAATGTGAGGCCGTGTCTAAGGTTACCTGTGCTCTGCAGTGTGAGGCCCTGTCTAAGGTTACCCGTTATCTGCAGTGTGAGGCCGTGTCTAAGGTTACCCGTGCTCTGCAGTGAGGATATGTCTAAGTTTACCCATGCTATGCAGAGTGAGGCCGTGTCTAAGGTTTCCCGTGCACTGCAGTGTGAGGCCATGTCTAATGTTACCTATGCTCTGCAGTGTGAGGCCGTGTCTAAGGTTACCCGTGCTCTGCAGTGTGAGGCCGTGTCTAAGGTTACCAGTGGTCTGCAGTGTGAGGCCATGTCTAAAGTTACCTGTGCTCTGCAGTGTGACGATGTGTCTAAGGTTACCCATGCTCTGCAGTGTGAGGCCCTGTCTAATGTTACCTATGCTCTGTAGGGTGAGGCCATATCTAAGGTTACCCGTGCTCTGCAGTGTGAGGATATGTCTAAGGTTACCCATGCTCTGCAGTGTGAGGCCGTGTCTAAGGTTACCCGTGCTCTGCAGTGTGAGGCCGTGTCTAAGGTTACCTGTGCTCTGCAGTGTGAGGCCATGTCTAAGGTTACCGTGTGCTGCAGTGTGAGGCCCTGTCTAAGGTTACCCGAGCTCTGCAGTGTGAGGATGTGTCTAAGGTTACCCATGCTCTGCAGTGTTAGGCTGTGTCTTAGGTTACCCGTGCTCTGCAGTGTGAGGCCATATCTAATTTAACACATGCTCTGCAGTGTGAGGCCGTGTCTATGGTTACCCGTGCGCTGCAGTGTGAGGATGTGTCTAAGGTTACACATGCTCTGCAGTGTGAGGCCGTGTCTAAGGTTACCCATGCTCTGCAGTGTGAGTCCATGTCTAAGGTTACCCGGGCTCTGCAGTGTGAGACATTGTCTAAGGTTACCCGTGCTCTGCAGTGTAAGTCCATGTCTAATGTTACCATGCTCTGCAATGTGAGGCCTTGTCTAAGGTTACCTGTGCTCTGCAGTGTGAGGCCCTGTCTAAGGTTACCCGTGCTCTGCAGTGTGAGGCCGTGTCTAAGGTTACCCGTGCTCTGCAATGAGGATATGTCTAAGTTTACCAATGCTATGCAGAGTGAGGCCGTGTCTAAGGTTACCCGTGCACTGCATTGTGAGGCCATGTCTAATGTTACCTATGCTCTGCAGTGTGAGGCCGTGTATAAGGTTACCCGTGCTCTGCAGGGTGAGGCCATGTCTAAGGTTACCATGCTCTGCAGTGTGAGGCCGTGTCTAAGGTTACCCGTGCTCTGCAGTGTGAGGCCGTGTCTAAGGTTACCTGTGCTCTGCAGTGTGAGAATGTGTCTAAGGTTACCCATGCTCTGCAGTATGAGGCCCTGTCTAATGTTACCCGTGCTCTGCAGGGTGAGGCCATGTCTAAGGTTACCCGTGCTCTGCAGTGTGGGATATGCCTAAGGTTACACATGGTCTGCAGTGTGAGGCCCTGTTTAAGGTTACCCATGCTCTGCAGGGTGAGGCCATGTCTAAGGTTACCGTGCTTTGCAGTGTGAGGCCCTGTCTAAGGTTACCCGTGCTCTGCAGTGTGAGGCCTTGTCTAAAGTTACCCGTGCTTGCAGTGTGAGGAAGTGTCTAAGGTTACACATGCTCTGCAGTGTGAGGCCATGTCTAAGGTTACCTATGCTCTGCAGTGTGAGGCCGTGTCTAAGGTTTCCCGTGCTCTGCAGTGTGAGGCCGTGTCTAAGGTTACCTGTGCTCTGCAGTGTGAGGCCATGTCTAAGGTTACCGTGTGCTGCAGTGTGAGGCCCTGTCTAAGGTTACCCGAGCTCTGCAGTGTGAGGATGTGTCTAAGGTTACCCATGCTCTGCAGTGTTAGGCTGTGTCTTAGGTTACCCGTGCTCTGCAGTGTGAGGCCATATCTAATTTAATACATGCTCTGCAGTGTGAGGCCGTGTCTAAGGTTACCCGTGCGCTGCAGTGTGAGGATGTGTCTAAGGTTACACATGCTCTGCAGTGTGAGGCCGTGTCTAAGGTTACCCATGCTCTGCAGTGTGAGTCCATGTCTAAGGTTACCCGGGCTCTGCAGTGTGAGACATTGTCTAAGTTTACCCGTGCTCTGCAGTGTAAGTCCATGTCTAATGTTACCATGCTCTGCAATGTGAGGCCGTGTCTAAGGTTACCTGTGCTCTGCAGTGTGAGGCCCTGTCTAAGGTTACCCGTTCTCTGCAGTGTGAGGCCGTGTCTAAGGTTACCCGTGCTCTGCAGTGAGGATATGTCTAAGTTTACCCATGCTATGCAGAGTGAGGCCGTGTCTAAGGTTTCCCGTGCACTGCAGTGTGAGGCCATGTCTAATGTTACCTATGCTCTGCAGTGTGAGGCCGTGTCTAAGGTTACCCGTGCTCTGCAGTGTGAGGCCGTGTCTAAGGTTACCAGTGGTCTGCAGTGTGAGGCCATGTCTAAAGTTACCTGTGCTCTGCAGTGTGAGGATGTGTCTAAGGTTACCCATGCTCTGCAGTGTGAGGCCCTGTCTAATGTTACCTATGCTCTGCAGGGTGAGGCCATGTCTAAGGTTACCCGTGCTCTGCAGTGTGAGGATATGTCTAAGGTTACCCATGCTCTGCAGTGTGAGGCTGTGTCTAAGGTTACCCGTGCTCGGCAGTGTGAGACGGTGTCTAAGGTTACCTGTGCTCTGCAGTGTGAGGCCATGTCTAAGGTTACCCGTGTGCTGCACTGTGAGGATGTGTCTAAGGTTACCCATGCTCTGCAGTGTGAGGCCATGTCTAAGGTTACACATGCTCTGCAGGGTGAGGCCATGTCTAAGGTTACTGTGCTTTGCAGTGAGGCCGTGTCTAAGGTTACCCGTGCTCTGCAGTGTGAGGCCTTGTCTAAAGTTACCCGTGCTTGCAGTGTGAGGATGTGTCTAAGGTTACCTATGCTCTGCAGTGTTATGCCGTGTCTAAGGTTAACAGTGCTCTGCATTGTGAGGCCATGACTAATGTTTCCCATGCTCTGCAGTGTGAGGCCATGTCTAAGGTTACCTGTGCGCTGCACTGTGAGGATGTGTCTAAGGTTACCAATGCTCTGCAGTGTGAGGCTGTGTCTAAGGTTACCCGTGCTCGGCAGTGTGAGACGGTGTCTAAGGTTACCTGTGCTCTGCAGTGTGAGGCCATGTCTAAGGTTACCCGTGTGCTGCACTGTGAGGATGTGTCTAAGGTTACCCATGCTCTGCAGTGTGAGGCCATGTCTAAGGTTACCATGCTCTGCAGTGTGAGGCCTTGTCTAAAGTTACCCGTGCTTGCAGTTTGAGGATGTGTCTAAGGTTACACATGCTCTGCAGTGTGAGGCCATGTCTAAGGTTACCTATGCTCTGCAGTGTGAGGCCGTGTCTAAGGTTACCTGTGCTATGCAGTGTGAGAATGTGTCTAAGGTTACCCATGCTCTGCAGTATCAGGACCTGTCTAATGTTACCCATGCTCTGCAGGGTGAGGCCATGTCTAAGGTTACCCGTGCTCTGCAGTGTGAGGATATGTCTAAGGTTACACATGCTCTGCAGTGTGAGGCTGTGTCTAAGGTTACCCGGGTTGGCAGTGTGAGACGGTGTCTAAGGTTACCTGTGCTCTGCAGTGTGAGGCCATGTCTAAGGTTATCCGTGTGCTGCACTGTGAGGATGTGTCTAAGGTTACCCATGCTCTGCAGTGTGAGGCCATGTCTAAGGTTACCTATGCTCTGCAGTGTGAGGCCCTGTTTAAGGTTACCCATGCTCTGCAGGGTGAGGCCATTTCTAAGGTTACCGTGCTTTGCAGTGTGAGGCCCTGTCTAAGGTTACCCGTGCTCTGCAGTGTGAGGCCTTGTCTAAAGTTACCCATGCTTGCAGTGTGAGGATGTGTCTAAGGTTACACATGCTCTGCAGTGTGAGGCCATGTCTAAGGTTACCTATGCTCTGAAGTATGAGGCCGTGTCTAAGGTTACCTGTGTTCTGCAGTGTGAGGCCATGTCTAAGGTTACCGTGTGCTGCAGTGTGAGGCCCTGTCTAAGGTTACCCGAGCTCTGCAGTGTGAGGCTGTGTCTAAGGTTACCCATGCTCTGCAGTGTTAGGCTGTGTCATATGTTACCCGTGCTCTGCAGTGTGAGGCCATATCTAATTTAATACATGCTCTGCAGTGTGAGGCCGTGTCTAAGGTTACCCGTGCGCTGCAGTGTGAGGATGTGTCTAAGGTTACACATGCTCTGCAGTGTGAGGCCGTGTCTAAGGTTACCCATGCTCTGCAGTGTGATTCCGTGTCTAAGGTTACCCGGGCTCTGCAGTGTGAGACATTGTCTAAGGTTACCCGTGCTCTGCAGTGTAAGTCCATGTCTAATGTTACCATGCTCTGCAATGTGAGGCCTTGTCTAAGATTACCTGTGCTCTGCAGTGTGAGGCCCTGTCTAAGGTTACCCGTGCTCTGCAGTGTGAGGCCGTGTCTAAGGTTACCCGTGCTCTGCAGTGAGGATATGTCTAAGTTTACCCATGCTATGCAGAGTTAGGCCGTGTCTAAGGTTACCCGTGCACTGCAGTGTGAGGCCATGTATAATGTTACCTATGCTCTGCAGTGTGAGGTCGTGTCTAAGGTTACCCGTGCTCTGCAGTGTGAGGCCGTGTCTAAGGTTACCAGTGGTCTGCAGTGTGAGGCCATGTCTAAGGTTACCTGTGCTCTGCAGTGTGAGGCTGTGTCTAAGGTTACCCATGCTCTGCAGTGTGAGGCCCTGTCTAATGTTACCCGTGCTCTGCAGGGTGAGGCCATGTCTAAGGATACCCGTGCTCTGTAGTGTGAGGATATGTCTAAGGTTACACATGCTCTGCAGTGTGAGGCTGTGTCTAAGGTTACCCGTGCTCGGCAGTGTGAGACGGTGTCTAAGGTTACCTGTGCTCTGCAGTGTGAGGCCATGTCTAAGGTTACCCGTGTGCTGCACTGTGAGGATGTGTCTAAGGTTACCCATGCTCTGCAGTGTGAGGCCATGTCTAAGGTTACCAATGCTCTGCAGTGTGAGGCCCTGTTTAAGGTTACACATGCTCTGCAGGGTGAGGCCATGTCTAAGGTTACTGTGCTTTGCAGTGAGGCCGTGTCTAAGGTTACCCGTGCTCTGCAGTGTGAGGCCTTGTCTAAAGTTACCCGTGCTTGCACTGTGAGGATGTGTCTAAGGTTACCCATGCTCTGCAGTGTGAGGCCTTGTCTAAGGTTACCTGTGCCCTGCAGTGTGAGGCCATGTCTAAGGTTACCTTGTGCTGCAGTGTGAGGCCCTGTCTAAGGTTACCCGTGCTCTGTAGTGTGAGGATGTGTCTAAAATTACCCATGCTCTGCAGTGTTAGGCCGTGTCTAAGGTTACCCGTGTTCTGCAGTGTGAGGCCATATCTAATTTAACACATACTCTGCAGTGTGAGGCCGTGTCTAAGGTTACCCGTGCGCTGCAGTGTGAGGATGTGTCTAAGATTACACATGCTCTGCAGTGTGAGGCCATGTCTAAGGTTACATATGCTCTGCAGTGTGAGGCCGTGTCTAAGGTTACCCGTGCTCTGCAGTGTGAGGCTGTGTCTAAGGTTACCTGTGCTCTGCAGTGTGAGGCCATGTCTAAGGTTACCCGAGCTCTGCAGTGTGAGAATGTGTCTAAGGTTACCCATGCTATGCAGTGTTAGGCTGTGTCTTAGGTTACCTGTGCTCTGCAGTGTGAGGCCATATCTAATTTAACACATGCTCTGCAGTGTGAGGCAGTGTCTAAGGTTACCCATGCGCTGCTGTGTGAGGATGTGTCTAAGGTTACACATGCTCTGCAGTGTGAGGCCGTGTCTAAGGTTACCTGTGCTCTGCAGTGTGAGAATGTGTCTAAGGTTACCCATGCTCTGCAGTATGAGGCCCTGTCTAATGTTACCCGTGCTCTGCAGGGTGAGGCCATGTCTAAGGTTACCCGTGCTCTGCAGTGTGGGATATGCCTAAGGTTACACATGGTCTGCAGTGTGAGGCCCTGTTTAAGGTTACCCATGCTCTGCAGGGTGAGGCCATGTCTAAGGTTACCGTGCTTTGCAGTGTGAGGCCCTGTCTAAGGTTACCCGTGCTCTGCAGTGTGAGGCCTTGTCTAAAGTTACCCGTGCTTGCAGTGTGAGGAAGTGTCTAAGGTTACACATGCTCTGCAGTGTGAGGCCATGTCTAAGGTTACCTATGCTCTGCAGTGTGAGGCCGTGTCTAAGGTTTCCCGTGCTCTGCAGTGTGAGGCCGTGTCTAAGGTTACCTGTGCTCTGCAGTGTGAGGCCATGTCTAAGGTTACCGTGTGCTGCAGTGTGAGGCCCTGTCTAAGGTTACCCGAGCTCTGCAGTGTGAGGATGTGTCTAAGGTTACCCATGCTCTGCAGTGTTAGGCTGTGTCTTAGGTTACCCGTGCTCTGCAGTGTGAGGCCATATCTAATTTAATACATGCTCTGCAGTGTGAGGCCGTGTCTAAGGTTACCCGTGCGCTGCAGTGTGAGGATGTGTCTAAGGTTACACATGCTCTGCAGTGTGAGGCCGTGTCTAAGGTTACCCATGCTCTGCAGTGTGAGTCCATGTCTAAGGTTACCCGGGCTCTGCAGTGTGAGACATTGTCTAAGTTTACCCGTGCTCTGCAGTGTAAGTCCATGTCTAATGTTACCATGCTCTGCAATGTGAGGCCGTGTCTAAGGTTACCTGTGCTCTGCAGTGTGAGGCCCTGTCTAAGGTTACCCGTTCTCTGCAGTGTGAGGCCGTGTCTAAGGTTACCCGTGCTCTGCAGTGAGGATATGTCTAAGTTTACCCATGCTATGCAGTGTGAGGCCGTGTCTAAGGTTTCCCGTGCACTGCAGTGTGAGGCCATGTCTAATGTTACCTATGCTCTGCAGTGTGAGGCCGTGTCTAAGGTTACCCGTGCTCTGCAGTGTGAGGCCGTGTCTAAGGTTACCAGTGGTCTGCAGTGTGAGGCCATGTCTAAAGTTACCTGTGCTCTGCAGTGTGAGGATGTGTCTAAGGTTACCCATGCTCTGCAGTGTGAGGCCCTGTCTAATGTTACCTATGCTCTGCAGGGTGAGGCCATGTCTAAGGTTACCCGTGCTCTGCAGTGTGAGGATATGTCTAAGGTTACCCATGCTCTGCAGTGTGAGGCTGTGTCTAAGGTTACCCGTGCTCGGCAGTGTGAGACGGTGTCTAAGGTTACCTGTGCTCTGCAGTGTGAGGCCATGTCTAAGGTTACCCGTGTGCTGCACTGTGAGGATGTGTCTAAGGTTACCCATGCTCTGCAGTGTGAGGCCATGTCTAAGGTTACACATGCTCTGCAGGGTGAGGCCATGTCTAAGGTTACTGTGCTTTGCAGGGAGGCCGTGTCTAAGGTTACCCGTGCTCTGCAGTGTGAGGCCTTGTCTAAAGTTACCCGTGCTTGCAGTGTGAGGATGTGTCTAAGGTTACCTATGCTCTGCAGTGTTATGCCGTGTCTAAGGTTAACAGTGCTCTGCATTGTGAGGCCATGACTAATGTTTCCCATGCTCTGCAGTGTGAGGCCATGTCTAAGGTTACCTGTGCGCTGCACTGTGAGGATGTGTCTAAGGTTACCAATGCTCTGCAGTGTGAGGCTGTGTCTAAGGTTACCCGTGCTCGGCAGTGTGAGACGGTGTCTAAGGTTACCTGTGCTCTGCAGTGTGAGGCCATGTCTAAGGTTACCCGTGTGCTGCACTGTGAGGATGTGTCTAAGGTTACCCATGCTCTGCAGGGTGAGGCCATGTCTAAGGTTACCGTGCTTTGCAGTGTGAGGCCCTGTCTAAGGTTACCCGTGCTCTGCAGTGTGAGGCCTTGTCTAAAGTTACCCGTGCTTGCAGTGTGAGGAAGTGTCTAAGGTTACACATGCTCTGCAGTGTGAGGCCATGTCTAAGGTTACCTATGCTCTGCAGTGTGAGGCCGTGTCTAAGGTTTCCCGTGCTCTGCAGTGTGAGGCCGTGTCTAAGGTTACCTGTGCTCTGCAGTGTGAGGCCATGTCTAAGGTTACCGTGTGCTGCAGTGTGAGGCCCTGTCTAAGGTTACCCGAGCTCTGCAGTGTGAGGATGTGTCTAAGGTTACCCATGCTCTGCAGTGTTAGGCTGTGTCTTAGGTTACCCGTGCTCTGCAGTGTGAGGCCATATCTAATTTAATACATGCTCTGCAGTGTGAGGCCGTGTCTAAGGTTACCCGTGCGCTGCAGTGTGAGGATGTGTCTAAGGTTACACATGCTCTGCAGTGTGAGGCCGTGTCTAAGGTTACCCATGCTCTGCAGTGTGAGTCCATGTCTAAGGTTACCCGGGCTCTGCAGTGTGAGACATTGTCTAAGTTTACCCGTGCTCTGCAGTGTAAGTCCATGTCTAATGTTACCATGCTCTGCAATGTGAGGCCGTGTCTAAGGTTACCTGTGCTCTGCAGTGTGAGGCCCTGTCTAAGGTTACCCGTTCTCTGCAGTGTGAGGCCGTGTCTAAGGTTACCCGTGCTCTGCAGTGAGGATATGTCTAAGTTTACCCATGCTATGCAGTGTGAGGCCGTGTCTAAGGTTTCCCGTGCACTGCAGTGTGAGGCCATGTCTAATGTTACCTATGCTCTGCAGTGTGAGGCCGTGTCTAAGGTTACCCGTGCTCTGCAGTGTGAGGCCGTGTCTAAGGTTACCAGTGGTCTGCAGTGTGAGGCCATGTCTAAAGTTACCTGTGCTCTGCAGTGTGAGGATGTGTCTAAGGTTACCCATGCTCTGCAGTGTGAGGCCCTGTCTAATGTTACCTATGCTCTGCAGGGTGAGGCCATGTCTAAGGTTACCCGTGCTCTGCAGTGTGAGGATATGTCTAAGGTTACCCATGCTCTGCAGTGTGAGGCTGTGTCTAAGGTTACCCGTGCTCGGCAGTGTGAGACGGTGTCTAAGGTTACCTGTGCTCTGCAGTGTGAGGCCATGTCTAAGGTTACCCGTGTGCTGCACTGTGAGGATGTGTCTAAGGTTACCCATGCTCTGCAGTGTGAGGCCATGTCTAAGGTTACACATGCTCTGCAGGGTGAGGCCATGTCTAAGGTTACTGTGCTTTGCAGGGAGGCCGTGTCTAAGGTTACCCGTGCTCTGCAGTGTGAGGCCTTGTCTAAAGTTACCCGTGCTTGCAGTGTGAGGATGTGTCTAAGGTTACCTATGCTCTGCAGTGTTATGCCGTGTCTAAGGTTAACAGTGCTCTGCATTGTGAGGCCATGACTAATGTTTCCCATGCTCTGCAGTGTGAGGCCATGTCTAAGGTTACCTGTGCGCTGCACTGTGAGGATGTGTCTAAGGTTACCAATGCTCTGCAGTGTGAGGCTGTGTCTAAGGTTACCCGTGCTCGGCAGTGTGAGACGGTGTCTAAGGTTACCTGTGCTCTGCAGTGTGAGGCCATGTCTAAGGTTACCCGTGTGCTGCACTGTGAGGATGTGTCTAAGGTTACCCATGCTCTGCAGTGTGAGGCCATGTCTAAGGTTACCATGCTCTGCAGTGTGAGGCCTTGTCTAAAGTTACCCGTGCTTGCAGTTTGAGGATGTGTCTAAGGTTACACATGCTCTGCAGTGTGAGGCCATGTCTAAGGTTACCTATGCTCTGCAGTGTGAGGCCGTGTCTAAGGTTGCCTGTGCTATGCAGTGTGAGAATGTGTCTAAGGTTACCCATGCTCTGCAGTATCAGGACCTGTCTAATGTTACCCATGCTCTGCAGGGTGAGGCCATGTCTAAGGTTACCCGTGCTCTGCAGTGTGAGGATATGTCTAAGGTTACACATGCTCTGCAGTGTGAGGCTGTGTCTAAGGTTACCCGGGTTGGCAGTGTGAGACGGTGTCTAAGGTTACCTGTGCTCTGCAGTGTGAGGCCATGTCTAAGGTTATCCGTGTGCTGCACTGTGAGGATGTGTCTAAGGTTACCCATGCTCTGCAGTGTGAGGCCATGTCTAAGGTTACCTATGCTCTGCAGTGTGAGGCCCTGTTTAAGGTTACCCATGCTCTGCAGGGTGAGGCCATGTCTAAGGTTACCGTGCTTTGCAGTGTGAGGCCCTGTCTAAGGTTACCCGTGCTCTGCAGTGTGAGGCCTTGTCTAAAGTTACCCATGCTTGCAGTGTGAGGATGTGTCTAAGGTTACACATGCTCTGCAGTGTGAGGCCATGTCTAAGGTTACCTATGCTCTGAAGTATGAGGCCGTGTCTAAGGTTACCTGTGCTCTGCAGTGTGAGGCCATGTCTAAGGTTACCGTGTGCTGCAGTGTGAGGCCCTGTCTAAGGTTACCCGAGCTCTGCAGTGTGAGGCTGTGTCTAAGGTTACCCATGCTCTGCAGTGTTAGGCTGTGTCATATGTTACCCGTGCTCTGCAGTGTGAGGCCATATCTAATTTAATACATGCTCTGCAGTGTGAGGCCGTGTCTAAGGTTACCCGTGCGCTGCAGTGTGAGGATGTGTCTAAGGTTACACATGCTCTGCAGTGTGAGGCCGTGTCTAAGGTTACCCATGCTCTGCAGTGTGATTCCGTGTCTAAGGTTACCCGGGCTCTGCAGTGTGAGACATTGTCTAAGGTTACCCGTGCTCTGCAGTGTAAGTCCATGTCTAATGTTACCATGCTCTGCAATGTGAGGCCTTGTCTAAGATTACCTGTGCTCTGCAGTGTGAGGCCCTGTCTAAGGTTACCCGTGCTCTGCAGTGTGAGGCCGTGTCTAAGGTTACCCGTGCTCTGCAGTGAGGATATGTCTAAGTTTACCCATGCTATGCAGAGTTAGGCCGTGTCTAAGGTTACCCGTGCACTGCAGTGTGAGGCCATGTATAATGTTACCTATGCTCTGCAGTGTGAGGTCGTGTCTAAGGTTACCCGTGCTCTGCAGTGTGAGGCCGTGTCTAAGGTTACCAGTGGTCTGCAGTGTGAGGCCATGTCTAAGGTTACCTGTGCTCTGCAGTGTGAGGCTGTGTCTAAGGTTACCCATGCTCTGCAGTGTGAGGCCCTGTCTAATGTTACCCGTGCTCTGCAGGGTGAGGCCATGTCTAAGGATACCCGTGCTCTGTAGTGTGAGGATATGTCTAAGGTTACACATGCTCTGCAGTGTGAGGCTGTGTCTAAGGTTACCCGTGCTCGGCAGTGTGAGACGGTGTCTAAGGTTACCTGTGCTCTGCAGTGTGAGGCCATGTCTAAGGTTACCCGTGTGCTGCACTGTGAGGATGTGTCTAAGGTTACCCATGCTCTGCAGTGTGAGGCCATGTCTAAGGTTACCAATGCTCTGCAGTGTGAGGCCCTGTTTAAGGTTACACATGCTCTGCAGGGTGAGGCCATGTCTAAGGTTACTGTGCTTTGCAGTGAGGCCGTGTCTAAGGTTACCCGTGCTCTGCAGTGTGAGGCCTTGTCTAAAGTTACCCGTGCTTGCACTGTGAGGATGTGTCTAAGGTTACCCATGCTCTGCAGTGTGAGGCCTTGTCTAAGGTTACCTGTGCCCTGCAGTGTGAGGCCATGTCTAAGGTTACCTTGTGCTGCAGTGTGAGGCCCTGTCTAAGGTTACCCGTGCTCTGTAGTGTGAGGATGTGTCTAAAATTACCCATGCTCTGCAGTGTTAGGCCGTGTCTAAGGTTACCCGTGTTCTGCAGTGTGAGGCCATATCTAATTTAACACATACTCTGCAGTGTGAGGCCGTGTCTAAGGTTACCCGTGCGCTGCAGTGTGAGGATGTGTCTAAGATTACACATGCTCTGCAGTGTGAGGCCATGTCTAAGGTTACATATGCTCTGCAGTGTGAGGCCGTGTCTAAGGTTACCCGTGCTCTGCAGTGTGAGGCTGTGTCTAAGGTTACCTGTGCTCTGCAGTGTGAGGCCATGTCTAAGGTTACCCGAGCTCTGCAGTGTGAGAATGTGTCTAAGGTTACCCATGCTATGCAGTGTTAGGCTGTGTCTTAGGTTACCTGTGCTCTGCAGTGTGAGGCCATATCTAATTTAACACATGCTCTGCAGTGTGAGGCAGTGTCTATGGTTACCCGTGCGCTGCAGTGTGAGGATGTGTCTAAGGTTACACATGCTCTGCAGTGTGAGGCCGTGTCTAAGGTTACCTGTGCTCTGCAGTGTGAGTCCGTGTCTAAGGTTACCCGTGCTCTGCAGTGTGAGGCCCTGTCTAATGTTACCCGTGCTCTGCAGGGTGAGGCCATGTCTAAGATTACCCGTGCTCTGCAGTGTGAGGATATGCCTAAGGTTACACATGCTCTGCAGTGTGAGGCCCTGTTTAAGGTTACCCATGCTCTGCAGGGTGAGGCCATGTCTAAGGTTACCGTGCTTTGCAGTGTGAGGCCCTGTCTAAGGTTACCCGTGCTCTGCAGTGTGAGGCCTTGTCTAAAGTTACCCGTGCTTGCAGTGTGAGGATGTGTCTAAGGTTACACATGCTCTGCAGTGTGAGGCCATGTCTAAGGTTACCTATGCTCTGCAGTGTGAGGCCGGGTCTAAGGTTACCCGTGCTCTGCAGTGTGAGGCCGTGTCTAAGGTTACCTGTGCTCTGCAGTGTGAGGCCATGTCTAAGGTTACCGTGTGCTCCAGTGTGAGGCCCTGTCTAAGGTTACCCGAGCTCTGCAGTGTGAGGATGTGTCTTAGGTTACCCATGCTCTGCAGTGTTAGGCTGTGTCTTAGGTTACCCGTGCTCTGCAGTGTGAGGCCATATCTAATTTAATACATGCTCTGCAGTGTGAGGCCGTGTCTAAGGTTACCCGTGCGCTGCAGTGTGAGGATGTGTCTAAGGTTACACATGCTCTGCAGTGTGAGGCCGTGTCTAAGGTTACCCATGCTCTGCAGTGTGAGTCCGTGTCTAAGGTTACCCGTGCTCTGCAGTGTGAGGCCGTGTCTAAGGTTACCCGTGCTCTGCAGTGAGGATATGTCTAAGTTTACCCATGCTATGCAGAGTGAGGCCGTGTCTAAGGTTTCCCGTGCACTGCAGTGTGAGGCCATGTCTAATGTTACCTATTCTCTGCAGTGTGAGGCCGTGTCTAAGGTTACCCGTGCGCTGCAGTGTGAGGATGTGTCTAAGATTACACATGCTCTGCAGTGTGAGGCCATGTCTAAGGTTACCTATGCTCTGCAGTGTGAGGCCGTGTCTAAGGTTACCCGTGCTCTGCAGTGTGAGGCTGTGTCTAAGGTTACCTGTGCTCTGCAGTGTGAGGCCATGTCTAAGGTTACCATGTGCTGCAGTGTGAGGCCCTGTCTAAGGTTACCCGAGCTCTGCAGTGTGAGAATGTGTCTAAGGTTACCCATGCTATGCAGTGTTAGGCTGTGTCTTAGGTTACCTGTGCTCTGCAGTGTGAGGCCATATCTAATTTAACACATGCTCTGCAGTGTGAGGGCCGTGTCTAAGGTTACCCATGCGCTGCTGTGTGAGGATGTGTCTAAGGTTACACATGCTCTGCAGTGTGAGGCCGTGTCTAAGGTTACCCATGCTCTGCAGTGTGAGTCCGTGTCTAAGGTTACCCGTGCTCTGCAGTGTGAGGCCCTGTCTAATGTTACCCGTGCTCTGCAGGGTGAGGCCATGTCTAAGGTTACCCGTGCTCTGCAGTGTGAGGATATGCCTAAGGATACACATGCTCTGCAGTGTGAGGCCCTGTTTAAGGTTACCCATGCTCTGCAGGGTGAGGCCATGTCTAAGGTTACCGTGCTTTGCAGTGTGAGGCCCTGTCTAAGGTTACCCGTGCTCTGCAGTGTGAGGCCTTGTCTAAAGTTACCCGTGCTTGCAGTGTGAGGATGTGTCTAAGGTTACACATGCTCTGCAGTGTGAGGCCATGTCTAAGGTTACCTATGCTCTGCAGTGTGAGGCCGGGTCTAAGGTTACACGTGCTCTGCAGTGTGAGGCCGTGTCTAAGGTTACCTGTGCTCTGCAGTGTGAGGCCATGTCTAAGGTTACAGTGTGCTCCAGTGTGAGGCCCTGTCTAAGGTTACCCGAGCTCTGCAGTGTGAGGATGTGTCTAAGGTTACCCATGCTCTGCAGTGTTAGGCTGTGTCTTAGGTTACCCGTGCTCTGCAGTGTGAGGCCATATCTAATTTAATACATGCTCTGCAGTGTGAGGCCGTGTCTAAGGTTACCCGTGCGCTGCAGTGTGAGGATGTGTCTAAGGTTACACATGCTCTGCAGTGTGAGGCCGTGTCTAAAGTTACCCATGCTCTGCAGTGTGAGTCCGTGTCTAAGGTTACCCGGGCTCAGCAGTGTGAGACATTGTCTAAGGTTACCCGTGCTCTGCAGTGTAAGTCCATGTCTAATGTTACCATGCTCTGCAATGTGAGGCCGTGTCTAAGGTTACCTGTGCTCTGAAGTGTGAGGCCCTGTCTAAGGTTACCCGTGCTCTGCAGTGTGAGGCCGTGTCTAAGGTTACCCGTGCTCTGCAGTGAGGATATGTCTAAGTTTACCCATGCTATGCAGAGTGAGGCCGTGTCTAAGGTTTCCCGTGCACTGCAGTGTGAGGCCATGTCTAATATTACCTATTCTCTGCAGTGTGAGGCCGTGTCTAAGGTTACCCGAGCTCTGCAGTGTGAGGATGTGTCTAAAGTTACCCATGCTCTGCAGTGTGAGGCCCTGTCTAATGTTACCCGTGCTCTGCAGGGTGAGGCCATGTCTAAGGTTACCCGTGCTCTGCAGTGTGAGGATATGTCTAAGGTTACCCATGCTCTGCAGTGTGAGGCTGTGTCTAAGGTTACCCGTGCTCGGCAGTGTGAGACGGTGTCTAAGGTTACCTGTGCTCTGCAGTGTGAGGCCATGTCTAAGGTTACCCGTGTGCTGCACTGTGAGGATGTGTCTAAGGTTACCCATGCTCTGCAGTGTGAGGCCATGTCTAAGGTTACCATGCTCTGCAGTGTGAGGCCTTGTCTAAAGTTACCCGTGCTTGCAGTGTGAGGATGTGTCTAAGGTTACACATGCTCTGCAGTGTGAGGCCATGTCTAAGGTTACCTATGCTCTGCAGTGTGAGGCCGTGTCTAAGGTTACATGTGCTATGCAGTGTGAGAATGTGTCTAAGGTTACCCATGCTCTGCAGTATGAGGCCCTGTCTAATGTTACCCGTGCTCTGCAGGGTGAGGCCATGTCTAAGGTTACCCGTGCTCTGCAGTGTGAGGATATATCTAATGTTATACATGCTCTGCAGTGTGAGGCTGTGTCTAAGGTTACCCGTGCTTGGCAGTGTGAGACGGTGTCTAAGGTTACCCGTGCTCTGCAGTGTGAGGCCTTGTCTAAAGTTACCCGTGCTTGCAGTGTGAGGATGTGTCTAAGGTTACACATGCTCTGCAGTGTGAGGCCATGTCTAAGGTTACCAATGCTCTGCAGTGTGAGGCCGGGTCTAAGGTTACCCGTGCTCTGCAGTGTGAGGCCGTGTCTAAGGTTACCTGTGCTCTGCAGTGTGAGGCCATGTCTAAGGTTACCGTGTGCTGCAGTGTGAGGCCCTGTCTAAGGTTACCCGAGCTCTGCAGTGTGAGGATGTGTCTAAGGTTACCCATGCTCTGCAGTGTTAGGCTGTGTCTTAGGTTACCCGTGCTCTGCAGTGTGAGGCCATATCTAATTTAATACATGCTCTGCAGTGTGAGGCCGTGTCTAAGGTTACCCGTGCGCTGCAGTGTGAGGATGTGTCTAAGGTTACACATGCTCTGCAGTGTGAGGCCGTGTCTAATGTTACCCGTGCTCTGCAGGGTGAGGCCGTGTCTAAGGTTACCCGGGCTCTGCAGTGTGAGACATTGTCTAAGGTTACCCGTGCTCTGCAGTGTGAGGCCGTGTCTAAGTTTACCCGTGCGCTGCAGTGTGAGGATGTGTCTAAGGTTACACATGCTCTGCAGTGTGAGGCCGTGTCTAATGTTACCCGTGCTCTGCAGTGTGAGGCCGTGTCTAAGGTTACCCGTGCGCTGCAGTGTGAGGATGTGTCTAAGGTTACCCGTGCTCTGCAGTGTGAGGCCGTGTCTAAGGTTACCCGTGCTCTGCAGTGAGGATATGTCTAAGTTTACCCATGCTATGCAGAGTGAGGCCGTGTCTAAGGTTTCCCGTGCACTGTAGTGTGAGGCCATGTCTAATATTACCTATTCTCTGCAGTGTGAGGCCGTGTCTAAGGTTACCCGAGCTCTGCAGTGTGAGGCCGTGTCTAAGGTTACCAGTGGTCTGCAGTGTGAGGCCATGTCTAAGGTTACCTGTGCTCTGCAGTGTGAGGATGTGTCTAAAGTTACCCATGCTCTGCAGTGTGAGGCCCTGTCTAATGTTACCCGTGCTCTGCAGGGTGAGGCCATGTCTAAGGTTACCCGTGCTCTGCAGTGTGAGGATATGTCTAAGGTTACCCATGCTCTGCAGTGTGAGGCTGTGTCTAAGGTTACCCGTGCTCGGCAGTGTGAGACGGTGTCTAAGGTTACCTGTGCTCTGCAGTGTGAGGCCATGTCTAAGGTTACCCGTGTGCTGCACTGTGAGGATGTGTCTAAGGTTACCCATGCTCTGCAGTGTGAGGCCATGTCTAAGGTTACCATGCTCTGCAGTGTGAGGCCTTGTCTAAAGTTACCCGTGCTTGCAGTGTGAGGATGTGTCTAAGGTTACACATGCTCTGCAGTGTGAGGCCATGTCTAAGGTTACCTATGCTCTGCAGTGTGAGGCCGTGTCTAAGGTTACATGTGCTATGCAGTGTGAGAAAGTGTCTAAGGTTACCCATGCTCTGCAGTATGAGGCCCTGTCTAATGTTACCCGTGCTCTGCAGGGTGAGGCCATGTCTAAGGTTACCCGTGCTCTGCAGTGTGAGGATATATCTAAGGTTATACATGCTCTGCAGTGTGAGGCTGTGTCTAAGGTTACCCGTGCTTGGCAGTGTGAGACGGTGTCTAAGGTTACCCGTGCTCTGCAGTGTGAGGCCTTGTCTAAAGTTACCCGTGCTTGCAGTGTGAGGATGTGTCTAAGGTTACACATGCTCTGCAGTGTGAGGCCATGTCTAAGGTTACCTATGCTCTGCAGTGTGAGGCCGGGTCTAAGGTTACCCGTGCTCTGCAGTGTGAGGCCGTGTCTAAGGTTACCTGTGCTCTGCAGTGTGAGGCCATGTCTAAGGTTACCGTGTGCTGCAGTGTGAGGCCCTGTCTAAGGTTACCCGAGCTCTGCAGTGTGAGGATGTGTCTAAGGTTACCCATGCTCTGCAGTGTTAGGCTGTGTCTTAGGTTACCCGTGCTCTGCAGTGTGAGGCCATATCTAATTTAATACATGCTCTGCAGTGTGAGGCCGTGTCTAAGGTTACCCGTGCGCTGCAGTGTGAGGATGTGTCTAAGGTTACACATGCTCTGCAGTGTGAGGCCGTGTCTAAGGTTACCCATGCTCTGCAGTGTGAGTCCGTGTCTAAGGTTACCCGGGCTCTGCAGTGTGAGACATTGTCTAAGGTTACCCGTGCTCTGCAGTGTAAGTCCATGTCTAATGTTACCATGCTCTGCAGGGTGAGGCCATGTCTAAGGTTACTGTGCTTTGCAGTGAGGCCGTGTCTAAGGTTACCCGTGCTCTGCAGTGTGAGGCCTTGTCTAAAGTTACCCATGCTTGCAGTGTGAGGATGTGTCTAAGGTTACCTATGCTCTGCAGTGTTTGCCGTGTCAAGGGTTAACCGTGCTCTGCAGTGTTATGCCGTGTCTAAGGTTAACCGTGCTCTGCATTGTGAGGCCATGACTAATGTTACCCATGCTCTGCAGTGTGAGGCCGTGTCTAAGTTTACCTGTGCGCTGCACTGTGAGGATGTGTCTAAGGTTACCCATGCTATGCAGTGTGAGGTCATGTCTAAGGTTAACTATGCTCTGCAGTGTGATGCCGTGTTTAAGGTTACCCGTGCTCTGCAGGGTGAGGCCATGTCTAAGGTTACCATGCTCTGCAGTGTGAGGTCGTGTCTAAGGTTACCTGTGCCCTGCAGTGTGAGGCCATGTCTAAGGTTACCTTGTGCTGCAGTGTGAGGCCCTGTCTAAGGTTACCCGTGCTCTGTAGTGTGAGGATGTGTCTAAAATTACCCATGCTCTGCAGTGTTAGGCCGTGTCTAAGGTTACCCGTGTTCTGCAGTGTGAGGCCATATCTAATTTAACACATACTCTGCAGTGTGAGGCCGTGTCTAAGGTTACCCGTGCGCTGCAGTGTGAGGATGTATCTAAGATTACACATGCTCTGCAGTGTGAGGCCATGTCTATGGTTACCTATGCTCTGCAGTGTGAGGCCGTGTCTAAGGTTACCCGTGCTCTGCAGTGTGAGGCTGTGTCTAAGGTTACCTGTGCTCTGCAGTGTGAGGCCATGTCTAAGGTTACCGTGTGCTGCAGTGTGAGGCCCTGTCTAAGGTTATCCGAGCTCTGCAGTGTGAGAATGTGTCTAAGGTTACCCATGCTATGCAGTGTTAGGCTGTGTCTTAGGTTACCTGTGCTCTGCAGTGTGAGGCCATATCTAATTTAACACATGCTCTGCAGTGTGAGGCCATGTCTAAGGTTACCCATGCGCTGCAGTGTGAGGATGTGTCTAAGGTTACACATGCTCTGCAGTGTGAGGCCGTGTCTAAGGTTACCCATGCTCTGCAGTGTGAGTCCGTGTCTAAGGTTACCCGTGCTCTGCAGGGTGAGGCCCTGTCTAATGTTACCCGTGCTCTGCAGGGTGAGGCCATGTCTAAGGTTACCCGTGCTCTGCAGTGTGAGGATATGCCTAAGGTTACACATGCTCTGCAGTGTGAGGCCCTGTTTAAGGTTACCCATGCTCTGCAGGGTGAGGCCATGTCTAAGGTTACCGTGCTTTGCAGTGTGATGCCCTGTCTAAGGTTACCCGTGCTTGCAGTGTGAGGATGTGTCTAAGGTTACACATGCTCTGCAGTGTGAGGCCATGTCTAAGGTTACCTATGCTCTGCAGTGTGAGGCCGTGTCTAAGGTTACCCATGCTCTGCAGTGTGAGGCCGTGTCTAAGGTTACCTGTGCTCTGCAGTGTGAGGCCATGTCTAAGGTTACCGTGTGCTGCAGTGTGAGGCCCTGTCTAAGGTTACCCAAGCTCTGCAGTGTGAGGATGTGTCTAAGGTTACCCATGCTCTGCAGTGTTAGGCTGTGTCTTAGGTTACCCGTGCTCTGCAGTGTGAGGCCATATCTAATTTAATACATGCTCTGCAGTGTGAGGCCGTGTCTAAGGTTACCCGTGCGCTGCAGTGTGAGGATGTGTCTAAGGTTACACATGCTCTGCAGTGTGAGGCCGTGTCTAAGGTTACCTGTGCTATGCAGTGTGAGAATGTGTCTAAGGTTACCCATGCTCTGCAGTATGAGGCCCTGTCTAATGTTACCCGTGCTCTGTAGGGTGAGGCCATGTCTAAGGTTACCCGTACTCTGCAGTGTGAGGATATCTCTAAGGTTACACATGCTCTGCAGTGTGAGGCTGTGTCTAAGGTTACCCGTGCTTGGCAGTGTGAGACGGTGTCTAAGGTTACCTGTGCTCTGCAGTGTGAGGCCATGTCTAAGGTTACCCGTGTGCTGCACTGTGAGGATGTGTCTAAGGTTACCCATGCTCTGCAGTGTGAGGCCATGTCTAAGGTTACCTATGCTCTGCAGTGTGAGGCCCTGTTTAAGGTTACCCATGCTCTGCAGGGTGAGGCCATGTCTAAAGTTACCGTGCTTTGCAGTGTGAGGCCCTGTCTAAGGTTACCCGTTCTCTGCAGTGTGAGGCCTTGTCTAAAGTTACCCATGCTTGCAGTGTGAGGATGTGTCTAAGGTTACACATGCTCTGCAGTGTGAGGCCATGTCTAAGGTTACCTATGCTCTGCAGTGTGAGGCCGTGTCTAAGGTTACCTGTGCTCTGCAGTGTGAGGCCATGTCTAAGGTTACCGTGTGCTGCAGTGTGAGGCCCTGTCTAAGGTTACCCGAGCTCTGCAGTGTGAGGATGTGTCTAAGGTTACCCATGCTCTGCAGTGTTAGGCTGTGTCATAGGTTACCCGTGCTCTGCAGTGTGAGGCCATATCTAATTTAATACATGCTCTGCAGTGTGAGGCCGTGTCTAAGGTTACCCGTGCGCTACAGTGTGAGGATGTGTCTAAGGTTACACATGCTCTGCAGTGTGAGGCCGTGTCTAAGGTTACCCATGCTCTGCAGTGTGAGTCCGTGTCTAAGGTTACCCGGGCTCTGCAGTGTGAGACATTGTCTAAGGTTACCCGTGCTCTGCAGTGCAAGTCCATGTCTAATGTTACCATGCTCTGCAATGTGAGGCCTTTTCTAAGATTACCTGTGCTCTGCAGTGTGAGGCCCTGTCTAAGGTTACCCGTGCTCTGCAGTGTGAGGCCGTGTCTAAGGTTACCCGTGCTCTGCAGTGAGGATATGTCTAAGTTTACCCATGCTATGCAGAGTTAGGCCGTGTCTAATGTTACCCGTGCACTGCAGTGTGAGGCCATGTATAATGTTACCTATGCTCTGCAGTGTGAGGCCGTGTCTAAGGTTACCCGTGCTCTGCAGTGTGAGGCCGTGTCTACGGTTACCAGTGGTCTGCAGTGTGAGGCCATGTCTAAGGTTACCTGTGCTCTGCAGTGTGAGGCTGTGTCTAAGGTTACCCATGTTCTGCAGTGTGAGGCCCTGTCTAATGTTACCCGTGCTCTGCAGGGTGAGGCCATGTCTAAGGATACCCGTGCGCTGTAGTGTGAGGATATGTCTAAGGTTACACATGCTCTGCAGTGTGAGGCTGTGTCTAAGGTTACCCGTGCTCGGCAGTGTGAGACGGTGTCTAAGGTTACCTGTGCTCTGCAGTGTGAGGCCATGTCTAATGTTACCCGTGTGCTGCACTGTGAGGATGTGTCTAAGGTTACCCATGCTCTGCAGTGTGAGGCCATGTCTAAGGTTACCAATGCTCTGCAGTGTGAGGCCCTGTTTAAGGTTACACATGCTCTGCAGGGTGAGGCCATGTCTAAGGTTACTGTGCTTTGCAGTGAGGCCGTGTCTAAGGTTACCCGTGCTCTGCAGTGTGAGGCCTTGTCTAAAGTTACCCGTGCTTGCACTGTGAGGATGTGTCTAAGGTTACCCATGCTATGCAGTGTGAGGCCATGTCTAAGGTTAACTATGCTCTGCAGTGTGATGCCGTGTTTAAGGTTACCCGTGCTCTGCAGGGTGAGGCCATGTCTAAGGTTACCATGCTCTGCAGTGTGAGGCCGTGTCTAAGGTTACCTGTGCCCTGCAGTTTGAGGCCATATCTAAGGTTACCTTGTGCTGCAGTGTGAGGCCCTGTCTAAGGTTACCCGGGCTCTGTAGTGTGAGGATGTGTCTAAAATTACCCATGCTCTGCAGTGTTAGGCCGTGTCTAAGGTTACCCGTGTTCTGCAGTGTGAGGCCATATCTAATTTAACACATACTCTGCAGTGTGAGGCCGTGTCTAAGGTTACCCGTGCTCTGCAGTGAGGATATGTCTAAGTTTACCCATGCTATGCAGAGTTAGGCCGTGTCTAATGTTACCCGTGCACTGCAGTGTGAGGCCATGTATAATGTTACCTATGCTCTGCAGTGTGAGGCCGTGTCTAAGGTTACCCGTGCTCTGCAGTGTGAGGCCGTGTCTACGGTTACCAGTGGTCTGCAGTGTGAGGCCATGTCTAAGGTTACCTGTGCTCTGCAGTGTGAGGCTGTGTCTAAGGTTACCCATGTTCTGCAGTGTGAGGCCCTGTCTAATGTTACCCGTGCTCTGCAGGGTGAGGCCATGTCTAAGGATACCCGTGCGCTGTAGTGTGAGGATATGTCTAAGGTTACACATGCTCTGCAGTGTGAGGCTGTGTCTAAGGTTACCCGTGCTCGGCAGTGTGAGACGGTGTCTAAGGTTACCTGTGCTCTGCAGTGTGAGGCCATGTCTAATGTTACCCGTGTGCTGCACTGTGAGGATGTGTCTAAGGTTACCCATGCTCTGCAGTGTGAGGCCATGTCTAAGGTTACCAATGCTCTGCAGTGTGAGGCCCTGTTTAAGGTTACACATGCTCTGCAGGGTGAGGCCATGTCTAAGGTTACTGTGCTTTGCAGTGAGGCCGTGTCTAAGGTTACCCGTGCTCTGCAGTGTGAGGCCTTGTCTAAAGTTACCCGTGCTTGCACTGTGAGGATGTGTCTAAGGTTACCCATGCTATGCAGTGTGAGGCCATGTCTAAGGTTAACTATGCTCTGCAGTGTGATGCCGTGTTTAAGGTTACCCGAGCTCTGCAGGGTGAGGCCATGTCTAAGGTTACCATGCTCTGCAGTGTGAGGCCGTGTCTAAGGTTACCTGTGCCCTGCAGTTTGAGGCCATATCTAAGGTTACCTTGTGCTGCAGTGTGAGGCCCTGTCTAAGGTTACCCGGGCTCTGTAGTGTGAGGATGTGTCTAAAATTACCCATGCTCTGCAGTGTTAGGCCGTGTCTAAGGTTACCCGTGTTCTGCAGTGTGAGGCCATATCTAATTTAACACATACTCTGCAGTGTGAGGCCGTGTCTAAGGTTACCCGTGCGCTGCAGTGTGAGGATGTGTCTAAGATTACACATGCTCTGCAGTGTGAGGCCATGTCTAAGGTTACCTATGCTCTGCAGTGTGAGGCCGTGTCTAAGGTTACCCGTGCTCTGCAGTGTGAGGCTGTGTCTAAGGTTACTTGTGCTCTGCAGTGTGAGGCCATGTCTAAGGTTACCGTGTGCTGCAGTGTGAGGCCCTGTCTAAGGTTACCCGAGCTCTGCAGTGTGAGAATGTGTCTAAGGTTACCCATGCTATGCAGTGTTAGGCTGTGTCTTAGGTTACCTGTGCTCTGCAGTGTGAGGCCATATCTAATTTAACACTTGCTCTGCAGTGTGAGGCCGTGTCTAAGGTTACCCGTGCGCTGCAGTGTGAGGATGTGTCTAAGGTTACCCATGCTCTGCAGTGTGAGTCCGTGTCTAAGGTTACCCGTGCTCTGCAGTGTGAGGCCCTGTCTAATGTTACCCGTGCTCTGCAGGGTGAGGCCATGTCTTTGGTTACCCATGCTCTGCAGTGTGAGGATATGCCTAAGGTTACACATGCTCTGCAGTGTGAGGCCCTGTTTAAGGTTACCCATGCTCTGCAGGGTGAGGCCATGTCTAAGGTTACCGTGCTTTGCAGTGTGAGGCCCTGTCTAAGGTTACCCGTGCTCTGCAGTGTGAGGCCTTGTCTAAAGTTACCCGTGCTTGCAGTGTGAGGATGTGTCTAAGGTTACACATGCTCTGCAGTGTGAGGCCATGTCTAAGGTTACCTATGCTCTGCAGTGTGAGGCCGTGTCTAAGGTTACCCATGCTCTGCAGTGTGAGGCCGTGTCTAAGGTTACCTGTGCTCTGCATTGTGAGGCCATGTCTAAGGTTACCGTGTGCTCCAGTGTGAGGCCCTGTGAAGGTTACCCGAGCTCTGCAGTGTGAGGATGTGTCTAAGGTTACCCATGCTCTGCAGTGTTAGGCTGTGTCTTAGGTTACCCGTGCTCTGCAGTGTGAGGCCATATCTAATTTAATACATGCTCTGAAGTGTGAGGCCGTGTCTAAGGTTACCCGTGCGCTGCAGTGTGAGGATGTGTCTAAGGTTCACATGCTCTGCAGTGTGAGGCCGTGTCTAAGGTTACCCATGCTCTGCAGTGTTAGTCAGTGTCTAAGGTTACCAGGGCTCTGCAGTGTGAGACATTGTCTAAGGTTACCCGTGCTCTGCAGTGTAAGTCCATGTCTAATGTTACCATGCTCTGCAATGTGAGGCCGTGTCTAAGGTTACCTGTGCTCTGCAGTGTGAGGCCCTTTCTAAGGTTACCCGTGCTCTGCAGTGTGAGGCCGTGTCTAAGGTTACCCTTGCTCTGCAGTGAGGATATGTCTAAGTTTACCCATGCTATGCAGAGTGAGGCCGTGTCTAAGGTTTCCCGTGCACTGCAGTGTGAGGCCATGTCTAATGTTACCTATTCTCTGCAGTGTGAGGCCGTGTCTAAGGTTACCCGAGCTCTGCAGTGTGAGGCCGTGTCTAAGGTTACCAGTGGTCTGCAGTGTGAGGCCATGTCTAAGGTTACCTGTGCTCTGCATTGTGAGGATGTATCTAAAGTTACCCATGCTCTGCAGTGTGAAGCCCTGTCTAATGTTACCCGTGCTCTGCAGGGTGAGGCCATGTCTAAGGTTACCCGTGCTCTGCAGTTTGAGGATATGTCTAAGGTTACCCATGCTCTGCAGTGTGAGGCTGTGTCTAAGGTTACCCGTGCTCGGCAGTGTGAGACGGTGTCTAAGGTTACCTGTGCTCTGCAGTGTGAGGCCATGTCTAAGGTTACCCGTGTGCTGCACTGTGAGGATGTGTCTAAGGTTACCCATGCTCTGCAGTGTGAGGCCATGTCTAAGGTTACCATGCTCTGCAGTGTGAGGCCTTGTCTAAAGTTACCCGTGCTTGCAGTGTGAGGATGTGTCTAAGGTTACACATGCTCTGCAGTGTGAGGCCATGTCTAAGGTTACCTATGCTCTGCAGTGTGAGGCCGTGTCTAAGGTTACCTGTGCTATGCAGTGTGAGAATGTGTCTAAGGTTACCCATGCTCTGCAGTATGAGGCCCTGTCTAATGTTACCCGTGCTCTGCAGGGTGAGGCCATGTCTAAGGTTACCCGTGCTCTGCAGTGTGAGGATATGTCTAAGGTTACACATGCTCTGCAGTGTGAGGCTGTGTCTAAGGTTACCCGTGCTTGGCAGTGTGAGACGGTGTCTATGGTTACTTGTGCTCTGCAGTGTGAGGCCATGTCTAAGGTTACCCGTGTGCTGCACTGTGAGGATGTGTCTAAGTTTACCCACGCTCTGCAGTGTGAGGTCATGTCTAAGTTTACCTATGCTCTGCAGTGTGAGGCCCTGATTAAGGTTACCCATGCTCTGCAGGGTGAGGCCCTGTCTAAGGTTACCCGTGCTCTGCAGTGTGAGGCCTTGTCTAAAGTTACCCATGCTTGCAGTGTGAGGATGTGTCTAAGGTTACACATGCTCTGCAGTGTGAGGCCATGTCTAAGGTTACCTATGCTCTGCAGTGTGAGGCCGTGTCTAAGGTTACCCGTGCTCTGCAGTGTGAGGCCGTGTCTAAGGTTACCTGTGCTCTGCAGTGTGAGGCCATGTCTAAGGTTACCGTGTGCTGCAGTGTGAGGCCCTGTCTAAGGTTACCCGAGCTCTGCAGTGTGAGGATGTGTCTAAGGTTACCCATGCTCTGCAGTGTTAGGCTGTGTATTAGGTTACCCGTGCTCTGCAGTGTGAGGCCATATCTAATTTAATACATGCTCTGCAGTGTGAGGCCGTGTCTAAGGTTACCCGTGTGCTGCAGTGTGAGGATGTGTCTAAGGTTACACATGCTCTGCAGTGTGAGGCCGTGTCTAAGGTTACCCAAGCTCTGCAGTGTGAGTCCGTGTCTAAGGTTACCCGGGCTCTGCAGTGTGAGACATTGTCTAAGGTTACCCGTGCTCTGCAGTGTAAGTCCATGTCTAATGTTACCATGCTCTGCAATGTGAGGCCTTGTCTAAGATTACCTGTGCTCTGCAGTGTGAGGCCCTGTCTAAGGTTACCCGTGCTCTGCAGTGTGAGGCCGTGTATAATGTTACCTATGCTCTGCAGTGTGAGGCCCTGTCTAAGGTTACCCGTGCTCTGCAGTGTGAGGCCGTGTCTAAGGTTACCAGTGGTCTGCAGTGTGAGGCCATGTCTAAGATAACCTGTGCTCTGCAGTGTGAGGCTGTGTCTAAGGTTACCCATGCTCTGCAGTGTGAGGCCCTGTCTAATGTTACCCGTGCTCTGCAGGGTGAGGCCATGTCTAAGGATACCCGTGCTCTGCAGTGTGAGGATATGTCTAAGGTTACCCATGCTCTGCAGTGTGAGGCTGTGTCTAAGGTTACCCGTGCTCGGCAGTGTGAGACGGTGTCTAAGGTTACCTGTGCTCTGCAGTGTGAGGCCATGTCTAAGGTTACCCGTGTGCTGCACTGTGAGGATGTGTCTAAGGTTTCCCATGCTCTGCAGTGTGAGGCCATGTCTAAGGTTACCAATGCTCTGCTGTGTGAGGCCCTGTTTAAGGTTACACATGCTCTGCAGGGTGAGGCCATGTCTAAGGTTACTGTGCTTTGCAGTGAGGCCGTGTCTAAGGTTACCCGTGCTCTGCAGTGTGAGGCCTTGTCTAAAGTTACCCGTGCTTGCAGTGTGAGGATGTGTATAAGGTTACCTATGCTCTGCAGTGTTATGCCGTGTCTAAGGTTAACCATGCTCTGCAGTGTTATGCCGTGTCTAAGGTTAACCGTGCTCTGCATTGTGAGGCCATGACTAATGTTACCCATGCTCTGCAGTGTGAGGCCGTGTCTAAGTTTACCTGTGCACTGCACTGTGAGGATGTGTCTAAGGTTACCCATGCTATGCAGTGTGAGGCCATGTCTAAGGTTAACTATGCTCTGCAGTGTGATGCCGTGTTTAAGGTTACCCGTGCTCTGCAGGGTGAGGCCATGTCTAAGGTTACCATGCTCTGCAGTGTGAGGTCGTGTCTAAGGTTACCTGTGCCCTGCAGTGTGAGGCCATGTCTAAGGTTACCTTGTGCTGCAGTGTGAGGCCCTGTCTAAGGTTACCCGTGCTCTGTAGTGTGAGGATGTGTCTAAAATTACCCATGCTCTGCAGTGTTAGGCCGTGTCTAAGGTTACCCGTGTTCTGCAGTGTGAGGCCATATCTAATTTAACACATAATCTGCAGTGTGAGGCCATGTCTAAGGTTACCCGTGCACTGCAGTGTGAGGATGTATCTAAGATTACACATGCTCTGCAGTGTGAGGCCATGTCTAAGGTTACCTATGCTCTGCAGTGTGAGGCCGTGTCTAAGGTTACCCGTGCTCTGCAGTGTGAGGCTGTGTCTAAGGTTACCTGTGCTCTGCAGTGTGAGGCCATGTCTAAGGTTACCGTGTGCTGCAGTGTGAGGCCCTGTCTAAGGTTACCGGAGCTCTGCAGTGTGAGAATGTGACTAAGGTTACCCATGCTATGCAGTGTTAGGCTGTGTCTTAGGTTACCTGTGCTCTGCAGTGTGAGGCCATATCTAATTTAACACATGCTCTGCAGTGTGAGGCCGTGTCTAAGGTTACCCATGCGCTGCAGTGTGAGGATGTGTCTAAGGTTACACATGCTCTGCAGTGTGAGGCCGTGTCTAAGGTTACCCGTGCTCTGCAGTGTGAGGCCCTGTCTAATGTTACCCGTGCTCTGCAGGGTGAGGCCATGTCTTTGGTTACCCATGCTCTGCAATGTGAGGATATGCCTTTGGTTACACATGCTCTGCAGTGTGAGGCCCTGTTTAAGGTTACCCATGCTCTGCAGGGTGAGGCCATGTCTAAGGTTACCGTGCTTTGCAGTGTGAGGCCCTGTCTAAGGTTACCCGTGCTCTGCAGTGTGAGGCCTTGTCTAAAGTTACCCGTGCTTGCAGTGTGAGGATGTGTCTAAGGTTACACATGCTCTGCAGTGTGAGGCCATGTCTAAGGTTACCTATGCTCTGCAGTGTGAGGCCGTGTCTAAGGTTACCCATGCTCTGCAGTGTGAGGCCGTGTCTAAGGTTACCTGTGCTCTGCATTGTGAGGCCATGTCTAAGGTTACCGTGTGCTCCAGTGTGAGGCCCTGTGAAGGTTACCCGAGCTCTGCAGTGTGAGGATGTGTCTAAGATTACCCATGCTCTGCATTGTTAGGCTGTGTCTTAGGTTACCCGTGCTGTGCAGTGTGAGGCCATATCTAATTTAATACATGCTCTGAAGTGTGAGGCCGTGTCTAAGGTTACCCGTGCGCTGCAGTGTGAGGATGTGTCTAAGGTTCACATACTCTGCAGTGTGAGGCCGTGTCTAAGGTTACCCATGCTCTGCAGTGTGAGTCAGTGTCTAAGGTTACCCGGGCTCTGCAGTGTGAGACATTGTCTAAGGTTACCCGTGCTCTGCAGTGTAAGTCCATGTCTAATGTTACCATGCTCTGCAATGTGAGGCCCTTGTCTAAGGTTACCTGTGCTCTGCAGTGTGAGGCCCTGTCTAAGGTTACCCGTGCTCTGCAGTGTGAGGCCGTGTCTAAGGTTACCCGTGCTCTGCAGTGAGGATGTGTCTAAGTTTACCCATGCTATGCAGAGTGAGGCCATGTCTAAGGTTTCCCGTGCACTGCAGTGTGAGGCCATGTCTAATGTTACCTATTCTCTGCAGTGTGAGGCCGTGTCTAAGGTTACCCGAGCTCTGCAGTGTGAGGCCGTGTCTAAGGTTACCAGTGGTCTGCAGTGTGAGGCCATGTCTAAGGTTACCTGTGCTCTGCAGTGTGAGGATGTGTTTAAAGTTACCCATGCTCTGCAGTGTGAGGCCCTGTCTAATGTTACCCGTGCTCTGCAGGGTGAGGCCATGTCTAAGGTTACCCGTGCTCTGCAGTGTGAGGATATGTCTAAGGTTACCCATGCTCTGCAGTGTGAGGCTGTGTCTAAGGTTACCCGTGCTCGGCAGTGTGAGACGGTGTCTAAGGTTACCTGTGCTCTGCAGTGTGAGGCCATGTCTAAGGTTACCCGTGTGCTGCACTGTGAGGATGTGTCTAAGGTTACCCATGCTCTGCAGTGTGAGGCAATGTCTAAGGTTACCATGTTCTGCAGTGTGAGGCCTTGTCTAAAGTTACCCGTGCTTGCAGTGTGAGGATGTGTCTAAGGTTACACATGCTCTGCAGTGTGAGGCCATGTCTAAGGTTACCTATGCTCTGCAGTGTGAGGCCGTGTCTAAGGTTACCTGTGCTATGCAGTGTGAGAATGTGTCTAAGGTTACCCATGCTCTGCAGTATGAGGCCCTGTCTAATGTTACCCGTGCTCTGCAGGGTGAGGCCATGTCTAAGGTTACCCGTGCTCTGCAGTGTGAGGATATGTCTAAGGTTACACATGCTCTGCAGTGTGAGGCTGTGTCTAAGGTTACCCGTGCTTGGCAGTGTGAGACGGTGTCTAAGGTTACTTGTGCTCTGCAGTGTGAGGCCATGTCTAAGGTTACCCGTGTGCTGCACTGTGAGGATGTGTCTAAGTTTACCCATGCTCTGCAGTGTGAGGCCATGTCTAAGTTTACCTATGCTCTGCAGTGTGAGGCCCTGATTAAGGTTACCCATGCTCTGCAGGGTGAGGCCATGTCTAAGGTTACCGTGCTTTGCAGTGTGAGGCCCTGTCTAAGGTTACCCGTGCTCTGCAGTGTGAGGCCTTGTCTAAAGTTACCCGTGCTTGCAGTGTGAGGATGTTTCTAAGGTTACACATGCTCTGCAGTGTGAGGCCATGTCTAAGGTTACCTATGCTCTGCAGTGTGAGGCCGTGTCTAAGGTTACCCGTGCTCTGCAGTGTGAGGCTGTGTCTAAGGTTACCTGTGCTCTGCATTGTGAGGCCATGTCTAAGGTTACCGTGTGCTCCAGTGTGAGGCCCTGTGAAGGTTACCCGAGCTCTGCAGTGTGAGGATGTGTCTAAGATTACCCATGCTCTGCAGTGTTAGGCTGTGTCTTAGGTTACCCGTGCTCTGCAGTGTGAGGCCATATCTAATTTAATACATGCTCTGAAGTGTGAGGCCGTGTCTAAGGTTACCCGTGCGCTGCAGTGTGAGGATGTGTCTAAGGTTCACATGCTCTGCAGTGAGAGGCCGTGTCTAAGGTTACCCATGCTCTGCAGTGTGAGTCAGTGTCTAAGGTTACCCGGGCTCTGCAGTGTGAGACATTGTCTAAGGTTACCCGTGCTCTGCAGTGTAAGTCCATGTCTAATGTTACCATGCTCTGCAATGTGAGGCCGTGTCTAAGGTTACCTGTGCTCTGCAGTGTGAGGCCCTGTCTAAGGTTACCCGTGCTCTGCAGTGTGAGGCCGTGTCTAAGATTACCCGTGCTCTGCAGTGAGGATATGTCTAAGTTTACCCATGCTATGCAGAGTGAGGCCGTGTCTAAGGTTTCCCGTGCACTGCAGTGTGAGGCCATGTCTAATGTTACCTATTCTCTGCAGTGTGAGGCCGTGTCTAAGGTTACCCGAGCTCTGCAGTGTGAGGCCGTGTCTAAGGTTACCAGTGGTCTGCAGTGTGAGGCCATGTCTAAGGTTACCTGTGCTCTGCAGTGTGAGGATGTGTTTAAAGTTACCCATGCTCTGCAGTGTGAGGCCCTGTCTAATGTTACCCGTGCTCTGCAGGGTGAGGCCATGTCTAAGGTTACCCGTGCTCTGCAGTGTGAGGATATGTCTAAGGTTACCCATGCTCTGCAGTGTGAGGCTGTGTCTAAGGTTACCCGTGCTCGGCAGTGTGAGACGGTGTCTAAGGTTACCTGTGCTCTGCAGTGTGAGGCCATGTCTAAGGTTACCCGTGTGCTGCACTGTGAGGATGTGTCTAAGGTTACCCATGCTCTGCAGTGTGAGGCAATGTCTAAGGTTACCATGTTCTGCAGTGTGAGGCCTTGTCTAAAGTTACCCGTGCTTGCAGTGTGAGGATGTGTCTAAGGTTACACATGCTCTGCAGTGTGAGGCCATGTCTAAGGTTACCTATGCTCTGCAGTGTGAGGCCGTGTCTAAGGTTACCTGTGCTATGCAGTGTGAGAATGTGTCTAAGGTTACCCATGCTCTGCAGTATGAGGCCCTGTCTAATGTTACCCGTGCTCTGCAGGGTGAGGCCATGTCTAAGGTTACCCGTGCTCTGCAGTGTGAGGATATGTCTAAGGTTACACATGCTCTGCAGTGTGAGGCTGTGTCTAAGGTTACCCGTGCTTGGCAGTGTGAGACGGTGTCTAAGGTTACTTGTGCTCTGCAGTGTGAGGCCATGTCTAAGGTTACCCGTGTGCTGCACTGTGAGGATGTGTCTAAGTTTACCCATGCTCTGCAGTGTGAGGCCATGTCTAAGTTTACCTATGCTCTGCAGTGTGAGGCCCTGATTAAGGTTACCCATGCTCTGCAGGGTGAGGCCATGTCTAAGGTTACCGTGCTTTGCAGTGTGAGGCCCTGTCTAAGGTTACCCGTGCTCTGCAGTGTGAGGCCTTGTCTAAAGTTACCCGTGCTTGCAGTGTGAGGATGTTTCTAAGGTTACACATGCTCTGCAGTGTGAGGCCATGTCTAAGGTTACCTATGCTCTGCAGTGTGAGGCCGTGTCTAAGGTTACCCGTGCTCTGCAGTGTGAGGCTGTGTCTAAGGTTACCTGTGCTCTGCATTGTGAGGCCATGTCTAAGGTTACCGTGTGCTCCAGTGTGAGGCCCTGTGAAGGTTACCCGAGCTCTGCAGTGTGAGGATGTGTCTAAGATTACCCATGCTCTGCAGTGTTAGGCTGTGTCTTAGGTTACCCGTGCTCTGCAGTGTGAGGCCATATCTAATTTAATACATGCTCTGAAGTGTGAGGCCGTGTCTAAGGTTACCCGTGCGCTGCAGTGTGAGGATGTGTCTAAGGTTCACATGCTCTGCAGTGAGAGGCCGTGTCTAAGGTTACCCATGCTCTGCAGTGTGAGTCAGTGTCTAAGGTTACCCGGGCTCTGCAGTGTGAGACATTGTCTAAGGTTACCCGTGCTCTGCAGTGTAAGTCCATGTCTAATGTTACCATGCTCTGCAATGTGAGGCCGTGTCTAAGGTTACCTGTGCTCTGCAGTGTGAGGCCCTGTCTAAGGTTACCCGTGCTCTGCAGTGTGAGGCCGTGTCTAAGATTACCCGTGCTCTGCAGTGAGGATATGTCTAAGTTTACCCATGCTATGCAGAGTGAGGCCGTGTCTAAGGTTTCCCGTGCACTGCAGTGTGAGGCCATGTCTAATGTTACCTATTCTCTGCAGTGTGAGGCCGTGTCTAAGGTTACCCGAGCTCTGCAGTGTGAGGCCGTGTCTAAGGTTACCAGTGGTCTGCAGTGTGAGGCCATGTCTAAGGATACCTGTGCTCTGCAGTGTGAGGATGTGTCTAAAGTTACCCATGCTCTGCAGTGTGAGGCCCTGTCTAATGTTACCCGTGCTCTGCAGGGTGAGGCCAGTCTAAGGTTACCCGTGCTCTGCAGTGTGAGGCCATGTCTAAGGTTACCCGTGTGCTGCACTGTGAGGATGTGTCTAAGGTTACCCATGCTCTGCAGTGTGAGGCCATGTCTAAGGTTACCAATGCTCTGCTGTGTGAGGCCCTGTTTAAGGTTACACATGCTCTGCAGGGTGAGGCCATGTCTAAGGTTACTGTGCTTTGCAGTGAGGCCGTGTCTAAGGTTACCCGTGCTCTGCAGTGTGAGGCCTTGTCTAAGTTACCCGTGCTTGCAGTGTGAGGATGTGTATAAGGTTACCTATGCTCTGCAGTGTTATGCCGTGTCTAAGGTTAACCGTGCTCTGCAGTGTTATGCCGTGTCTAAGGTTAACCGTGCTCTGCATTGTGAGGCCATGACTAATGTTACCCATGCTCTGCAGTGTGAGGCCGTGTCTAAGTTTACCTGTGCACTGCACTGTGAGGATGTGTCTAAGGTTACCCATGCTATGCAGTGTGAGGCCATGTCTAAGGTTAACTATGCTCTGCAGTGTGATGCCGTGTTTAAGGTTACCCGTGCTCTGCAGGGTGAGGCCATGTCTAAGGTTACCATGCTCTGCAGTGTGAGGTCGTGTCTAAGGTTACCTGTGCCCTGCAGTGTGAGGCCATGTCTAAGGTTACCTTGTGCTGCAGTGTGAGGCCCTGTCTAAGGTTACCCGTGCTCTGTAGTGTGAGGATGTGTCTAAAATTACCCATGCTCTGCAGTGTTAGGCCGTGTCTAAGGTTAACCGTGTTCTGCAGTGTGAGGCCATATCTAATTTAACACATACTCTGCAGTGTGAGGCCATGTCTAAGGTTACCCGTGCACTGCAGTGTGAGGATGTATCTAAGATTACACATGCTCTGCAGTGTGAGGCCATGTCTAAGGTTACCTATGCTCTGCAGTGTGAGGCCGTGTCTAAGGTTACCCGTGCTCTGCAGTGTGAGGCTGTGTCTAAGGTTACCTGTGCTCTGCAGTGTGAGGCCATGTCTAAGGTTACCGTGTGCTGCAGTGTGAGGCCCTGTCTAAGGTTACCGGAGCTCTGCAGTGTGAGAATGTGTCTAAGGTTACCCATGCTATGCAGTGTTAGGCTGTGTCTTAGGTTACCTGTGCTCTGCACTGTGAGGCCATATCTAATTTAACACATGCTCTGCAGTGTGAGGCCGTGTCTAAGGTTACCCATGCGCTGCAGTGTGAGGATGTGTCTAAGGTTACACATGCTCTGCAGTGTGAGGCCGTGTCTAAGGTTACCCGTGCTCTGCAGTGTGAGGCCCTGTCTAATGTTACCCGTGCTCTGCAGGGTGAGGCCATGTCTTTGGTTACCCATGCTCTGCAGTGTGAGGATATGCCTAAGGTTACACATGCTCTGCAGTGTGAGGCCCTGTTTAAGGTTACCCATGCTCTGCAGGGTGAGGCCATGTCTAAGGTTACCGTGCTTTGCAGTGTGAGGCCCTGTCTAAGGTTACCTGTGCTCTGCAGTGTGAGGCCTTGTCTAAAGTTACCCGTGCTTGCAGTGTGAGGATGTGTCTAAGGTTACACATGCTCTGCAGTGTGAGGCCATGTCTAAGGTTACCTATGCTCTGCAGTGTGAGGCCGTGTCTAAGGTTACCCGTGCTCTGCAGTGTGAGGCCGTGTCTAAGGTTACCTGTGCTCTGCATTGTGAGGCCATGTCTAAGGTTACCGTGTGCTCCAGTGTGAGGCCCTGTGAAGGTTACCCGAGCTCTGCAGTGTGAGGATGTGTCTAAGATTACCCATGCTCTGCAGTGTTAGGCTGTGTCTTAGGTTACCCGTGCTCTGCAGTGTGAGGCCATATCTAATTTAATACATGCTCTGAAGTGTGAGGCCGTGTCTAAGGTTACCCATGCGCTGCAGTGTGAGGATGTGTCTAAGGTTCACATGCTCTGCAGTGTGAGGCCGTGTCTAAGGTTACCCATGCTCTGCAGTGTGAGTCAGTGTCTAAGGTTACCCGGGCTATGCAGTGTGAGACATTGTCTAAGGTTACCCGTGCTCTGCAGTGTAAGTCCATGTCTAATGTTACCATGCTCTGCAATGTGAGGCCGTGTCTAAGGTTACCTGTGCTCTGCAGTGTGAGGCCCTGTCTAAGGTTACCCGTGCTCTGCAGTGTGAGGCCGTGTCTAAGGTTTCCCGTGCACTGCAGTGTGAGACCATGTCTAATGTTACCTATTCTCTGCAGTGTGAGGCCGTGTCTAAGGTTACCCGAGCTCTGCAGTGTGAGGCCGTGTCTAAGGTTACCAGTGGTCTGCAGTGTGAGGCCATGTCTAAGGTTACCTGTGCTCTGCAGTGTGAGGATGTGTCTAAAGTTACCCATGCTCTGCAGTGTGAGGCCCTGTCTAATGTTACCCGTGCTCTGCAGGGTGAGGCCATGTCTAAGGTTACCCGTGCTCTGCAGTGTGAGGATATGTCTAAGGTTACCCATGCTCTGCAGTGTGAGGCTGTGTCTAAGGTTACCCGTGCTCGGCAGTGTGAGACGGTGTCTAAGGTTACCTGTGCTCTGCAGTGTGAGGCCATGTCTAAGGTTACCCGTGTGCTGCACTGTGAGGATGTCTCTAAGGTTACCCATGCTCTGCAGTGTGAGGCCATGTCTAAGGTTACCATGCTCTGCAGTGTGAGGCCTTGTCTAAAGTTACCCGTGCTTGCAGTGTGAGGATGTGTCTAAGGTTACACATGCTCTGCAGTGTGAGGCCATGTCTAAGGTTACCTATGCTCTGCAGTGTGAGGCCGTGTCTAAGGTTACCTGTGCTATGCAGTGTGAGAATGTGTCTAAGGTTACCCATGCTCTGCAGTATGAGGCCCTGTCTAATGTTACCCGTGCTCTGCAGGGTGAGGCCATGTCTAAGGTTACCCGTGCTCTGCAGTGTGAGGATATGTCTAAGGTTACACATGCTCTGCAGTGTGAGGCTGTGTCTAAGGTTACCCGTGCTTGGCAGTGTGAGACGGTGTCTAAGGTTACTTGTGCTCTGCAGTGTGAGGCCATGTCTAAGGTTACCCGTGTGCTGCACTGTGAGGATGTGTCTAAGTTTACCCATGCTCTGCAGTGTGAGGCCATGTCTAAGTTTACCTATGCTCTGCAGTGTGAGGCCCTGATTAAGGTTACCCATGCTCTGCAGGGTGAGGCCATGTCTAAGGTTACCGTGCTTTGCAGTGTGAGGCCCTGTCTAAGGTTACCCGTGCTCTGCAGTGTGAGGCCTTGTCTAAAGTTACCTGTGCTTGCAGTGTGAGGATGTGTCTAAGGTTACACATGCTCTGCAGTGTGAGGCCATGTCTAAGGTTACCTATGCTCTGCAGTGTGAGGCCGTGTCTAAGGTTACCCGTGCTCTGCAGTGTGAGGCCGTGTCTAAGGTTACCTGTGCTCTGCATTGTGAGGCCATGTCTAAGGTTACCGTGTGCTCCAGTGTGAGGCCCTGTGAAGGTTACCCGAGCTCTGCAGTGTGAGGATGTGTCTAAGATTACCCATGCTCTGCAGTGTTAGGCTGTGTCTTAGGTTACCCGTGCTCTGCAGTGTGAGGCCATATCTAATTTAATACATGCTCTGAAGTGTGAGGCCGTGTCTAAGGTTACCCGTGCGCTGCAGTGTGAGGATGTGTCTAAGGTTCACATGCTCTGCAGTGTGAGGCCGTGTCTAAGGTTACCCATGCTCTGCAGTGTGAGTCAGTGTCTAAGGTTACCCCGGGCTCTGCAGTGTGAGACATTGTCTAAGGTTACCCGTGCTCTGCAGTGTAAGTCCATGTCTAATGTTACCATGCTCTGCAATGTGAGGCCGTGTCTAAGGTTACCTGTGCTCTGCAGTGTGAGGCCCTGTCTAAGGTTACCCGTGCTCTGCAGTGTGAGGCCGTGTCTAAGATTACCCGTGCTCTGCAGTGAGGATATGTCTAAGTTTACCCATGCTATGCAGAGTGAGGCCGTGTCTAAGGTTTCCTGTGCACTGCAGTGTGAGGCCATGTATAATGTTATCTATTCTCTGCAGTGTGAGGCCGTGTCTAAGGTTACCCGAGCTCTGCAGTGTGAGGCCGTGTCTAAGGTTACCAGTGGTCTGCAGTGTGAGGCCATGTCTAAGGTTACCTGTGCTCTGCAGTGTGAGGATGTGTCTAAGGTTACCCATGCTCTGCAGTGTGAGGCCCTGTCTAATGTTACCCGTGCTCTGCAGGGTGAGGCCATGTCTAAGGATACCCGTGCTCTGCAGTGTGAGGCCGTGTCTAAGGTTACCAGTGGTCTGCAGTGTGAGGCCATGTCTAAGATAACCTGTGCTCTGCAGTGTGAGGCTGTGTCTAAGGTTACCCATGCTCTGTAGTGTGAGGCCCTGTCTAATGTTACCCGAGCTCTGCAGGGTGAGGCCATGTCTAAGGATACCCGTGCTCTGCAGTGTGAGGATATGTCTAAGGTTACCCATGCTCTGCAGTGTGAGGCTGTGTCTAAGGTTACCCATGCTCGGCAGTGTGAGACGGTGTCTAAGGTTACCTGTGCTCTGCAGTGTGAGGCCATGTCTAAGGTTACCCGTGTGCTGCACTGTGAGGATGTGTCTAAGGTTACCCATGCTCTGCAGTGTGAGGCCATGTCTAAGGTTACCAATGCTCTGCTGTGTGAGGCCCCTTTTAAGGTTACACATGCTCTGCAGGGTGAGGCCATGTCTAAGGTTACTGTGCTTTGCAGTGAGGCCGTGTCTAAGGTTACCCGTGCTCTGCAGTGTGAGGCCTTGTCTAAAGTTACCCGTGCTTGCAGTGTGAGGATGTGTATAAGGTTACCTATGCTCTGCAGTGTTATGCCGTGTCTAAGGTTAACCGTGCTCTGCAGTGTTATGCCGTGTCTAAGGTTAACCGTGCTCTGCATTGTGAGGCCATTACTAATGTTACCCATGCTCTGCAGTGTGAGGCCGTGTCTAAGTTTACTTGTGCACTGCACTGTGAGGATGTGTCTAAGGTTACCCATGCTATGCAGTGTGAGGCCATGTCTAAGGTTAACTATGCTCTGCAGTGTGATGCCGTGTTTAAGGTTACCCGTGCTCTGCAGGGAAAGGCCATGTCTAAGGTTACCATGCTCTGCAGTGTGAGGTCGTGTCTAAGGTTACCTGTGCACTGCAGTGTGAGGCCATTCTAAGGTTACCTTGTGCTGCAGTGTGAGGCCCTGTCTAAGGTTACCCGTGCTCTGTAGTGTGAGGATGTGTCTAAAATTACCCATGCTCTGCAGTGTTAGGCCGTGTCTAAGGTTACCCGTGTTCTGCAGTGTGAGGCCATATCTAATTTAACACATACTCTGCAGTGTGAGGCCATGTCTAAGGTTACCCGTGCACTTGCAGTGTGAGGATGTATCTAAGATTACACATGCTCTGCAGTGAGAGGCCATGTCTAAGGTTACCATATGTCTGCAGTGTGAGCCGTGCCTAAGGTTACCGGTGCTCTGCAGTGTGAGGCTGTGTCTAAGGTTACCTGTGCTCTGCAGTGTGAGGCCATGTCTAAGGTTACCGTGTGCTTCAGTGTGAGGCCCTGTCTAAGGTTACCGGAGCTCTGCAGTGTGAGAATGTGTCTAAGGTTACCCATGCTATGCAGTGTTAGGCTGTGTCTTAGGTTACCTGTGCTCTGCAGTGTGAGGCCATATCTAATTTAACACATGCTCTGCAGTGTGAGGCTGTGTCTAAGGTTACCATGCGCTGCAGTGTGAGGATGTGTCTAAGGTTACACATGCTCTGCAGTGTGAGGCCGTGTCTAAGGTTACCCATGCTCTGCAGTGTGAGTCGTGTCTAAGGTTACCCGTGCTCTGCAGTGTGAGGCCCTGTCTAATGTTACCAGTGCTCTGCAGGGTGAGGCCATGTCTAAGGTTACCCGTGCTCTGCAGTGTGAGGATATGCCTAAGGTTACACATGCTCTGCAGTTTGAGGCCTGTTTAAGGTTACCCATGCTCTGCAGGGAGAGGCCATGTCTAAGGTTACCCGAGCTCTGCAGTGTGAGGTCTTGTCTAAAATTACCGTGCTTGCAGTGTGAGGATGTGTCTAAGGTTACACATGCTCTGCAGTGTGAGGCCATATCTAAGGTTACCTATGCTCTGCAGTGTGAGGCCGTGTCTAAGGTTACCCGTGCTCTGCAGTGTGAGGCCGTGTCTAAGGTTACCTGTGCTCTGCAGTGTGAGGCCATGTCTAAGGTTACTGTGTGCTGCAGTGTGAGGCCCTGTCTAAGGTACCCGTGCTTGCAGTGTGAGGATGTGTCTAAGGTTTACCTATGGCTCTGCAGTGTTATGCCGTGTCTAAGGTTAACCGTGCTCTGCAGTGTTATGCCGTGTCTAAGGTTAACCGTGCTCTGCATTGTGAGGCCATGACTAATGTGTTACCCATGCTCTGCAGTGTGAGGCCGTGTCTAAGTTTACCTGTGCACTGCACTGTGAGGATGTGTCTAAGGTTACCCATGCTATGCAGTGTGAGGCCATGTCTAAGGTTAACTATGCTCTGCAGTGTGATGCCGTGTTTAAGGTTACCCAGCTCTGCAGGGTGAGGCCATGTCTAAGGTTTCCATGCTCTGCAGTGTGAGGTCGTGTCTAAGGTTACCTGTGCCCTGCAGTGTGAGGCCATGTCTAAGGTTACCTTGTGCTGCAGTGTGAGGCCCTGTCTAAGGTTACCCGTGCTCTGTAGTGTGAGGATGTGTCTAAAATTACCCATGCTCTGCAGTGTTAGGCCGTGTCTAAGGTTACCCGTGTTCTGCAGTGTGAGGCTGTGTCTAAGGTTACCTGTGCTCTGCAGTGTGAGGCCATGTCTAAGGTTACCGTGTGCTGCAGTGTGAGGCCCTGTCTAAGGTTACCCGAGCTCTGCAGTGTGAGAATGTGTCTAAGGTTACCCATGCTATGCAGTGTTAGGCTGTGTCTTAGGTTACCTGTGCTCTGCAGTGTGAGGCCATATCTAATTTAACACATGCTCTGCAGTGTGAGGCCGTGTCTAAGGTTACCCATGCGCTGCAGTGTGAGGATGTGTCTAAGGTTACACATGCTCTGCAGTGTGAGGCCGTGTCTAAGGTTACCCATGCTCTGCGGTGTGAGTCCGTGTCTAAGGTTACCCGTGCTCTGCAGTGTGAGGCCCTGTCTAATGTTACCAGTACTCTGCAGGGTGAGGCCATGTCTAAGGTTACCCGTGCTCTGCAGTGTGAGGATATGCCTAAGGTTACACATGCTCTGCAGTTTGAGGCCCTGTTTAAGGTTACCCATGCTCTGCAGGGTGAGGCCATGTCTAAGGTTACCGTGCTTTGCAGTGTGAGGCCCTGTCTAAGGTTACCCGAGCTCTGCAGTGTGAGGTCTTGTCTAAAGTTACCCGTGCTTGCAGTGTGAGGATGTGTCTAAGGTTACACATGCTCTGCAGTGTGAGGCCATGTCTAAGGTTACCTATGCTCTGCAGTGTGAGGCCGTGTCTAAGGTTACCCGTGCTCTGCAGTGTGAGGCCGTGTCTAAGGTTACCTGTGCTCTGCAGTGTGAGGCCATGTCTAAGGTTACCGTGTGCTGCAGTGTGAGGCCCTGTCTAAGGTTACCCGAGCTCTGCAGTGTGAGGATGTGCCTAAGGTTACCCATGCTCTGCAGTGTTAGGCTGTGTCTTAGGTTACCCGTGCTCTGCAGTGTGAGGCCATATCTAATTTAATACATGCTCTGCAGTGTGAGGCCGTGTCTAAGGTTACCCGTGCGCTGCAGTGTGAGGATGTGTCTAAGGTTACACATGCTCTGCAGTGTGAGGCCGTGTCTAAGGTTACCCATGCTCTGCAGTGTGAGTCCGTGTCTAAGGTTACCCGGGCTCTGCAGTGTGAGACATTGTCTAAGTTTACCCGTGCTCTGCAGTGTAAGTCCATGTCTAATGTTACCATGCTCTGCAATGTGAGGCCGTGTCTAAGGTTACCTGTGCTCTGCAGTGTGAGCCCCTGTCTAAGGTACCCGTGCTCTGCAGTGTGAGGCCGTGTCTAAGGTTACCCGTGCTCTGCAGTGAGGATATGTCTAAGTTTACCCATGCTATGCAGAGTGAGGCCGTGTCTAAGGTTTCCCGTGCACTGCAGTGTGAGGCCATGTCTAATGTTACCTATGCTCTGCAGTATGATGCCGTGTCTAAGGTTACCCGTGCTCTGCAGTGTGAGGCCGTGTCTAAGGTTACCAGTGGTCTGCAGTGTGAGGCCATGTCTAAGGTTACCTGTGCTCTGCAGTGTGAGGATGTGTCTAAGGTTACCCATGCTCTGCAGTGTGAGGTCCTGTCTAATGTTACCCGTGCTCTGCAGGGTGAGGCCATGTCTAAGGTTAACTGTGCTCTGCAGTGTGAGGATATGTCTAAGGTTACCCATGCTCTGCAGTGTGAGGCTGTGTCTAAGGTTACCCGTGCTCGGCAGTGTGAGACGGTGTCTAAGGTTACCTGTGCTCTGCAGTGTGAGGCCATGTCTAAGGTTACCCGTGTGCTGCACTGTGAGGATGTGTCTAAGGTTACCCATGCTCTGCAGTGTGAGGCCATGTCTAAGGTTACCATGCTCTGCAGTGTGAGGCCTTGTCTAAAGTTACCCGTGCTTGCAGTGTGAGGATGTGTCTAAGGTTACACATGCTCTGCAGTGTGAGGCCATGTCTAAGGTTACCTATGCTCTGCAGTGTGAGGCCGTGTCTAAGGTTACCTGTGCTATGCAGTGTGAGAATGTGTCTAAGGTTACCCATGCTCTGCAGTATGAGGCCCTGTCTAATGTTACCCCGTGCTCTGCAGGGTGAGGCCATGTCTAAGGTTACCCGTGCTCTGCAGTGTGAGGATATGTCTAAGGTTACACATGCTCTGCAGTGTGAGGCTGTGTCTAAGGTTACCCGTGCTTGGCAGTGTGAGACGGTGTCTAAGGTTACTTGTGCTCTGCAGTGTGAGGCCATGTCTAAGGTTACCCGTGTGCTGCACTGTGAGGATGTGTCTAAGTTTACCCATGCTCTGCAGTGTGAGGCCATGTCTAAGTTTACCTATGCTCTGCAGTGTGAGGCCCTGATTAAGGTTACCCATGCTCTGCAGGGTGAGGCCATGTCTAAGGTTACCGTGCTTTGCAGTGTGAGGCCCTGTCTAAGGTTACCCGTGCTCTGCAGTGTGAGGCCTTGTCTAAAGTTACCCATGCTTGCAGTGTGAGGATGTGTCTAAGGTTACACATGCTCTGCAGTGTGAGGCCATGTCTAAGGTTACCTATGCTCTGCAGTGTGAGGCCGTGTCTAAGGTTACCCGTGCTCTGCAGTGTGAGGCCGTGTCTAAGGTTACCTGTGCTCTGCAGTGTGAGGCCATGTCTAAGGTTACCGTGTGCTGCAGTGTGAGGCCCTGTCTAAGGTTACCCGAGCTCTGCAGTGTGAGGATGTGTCTAAGGTTACCCATGCTCTGCAGTGTTAGGCTGTGTGTTAGGTTACCCGTGCTCTGCAGTGTGAGGCCATATCTAATTTAATACATGCTCTGCAGTGTGAGGCCGTGTCTAAGGTTACCCGTGCGCTGCAGTGTGAGGATGTGTCTAAGGTTACACATGCTCTGCAGTGTGAGGCCGTGTCTAAGGTTACCCATGCTCTGCAGTGTGAGTCCGTGTCTAAGGTTACCCGGGCTCTGCAGTGTGAGACATTGTCAAAGGTTACCCGTGCTCTGCAGTGTAAGTCCATGTCTAATGTTACCATGCTCTGCAATGTGAGGCCTTGTCTAAGATTACCTGTGCTCTGCAGTGTGAGGCCCTGTCTAAGGTTACCCGTGCTCTGCAGTGTGAGGCCGTGTGTAATGTTACCTATGCTCTGCAGTGTGAGGCCGTGTCTAAGGTTACCCGTGCTCTGCAGTGTGAGGCCGTGTCTAAGGTTACCAGTGGTCTGCAGTGTGAGGCCATGTCTAAGGTTACCTGTGCTCTGCAGTGTGAGGCTGTGTCTAAGGTTACCCATGCTCTGCAGTGTGAGGCCCTGTCTAATGTTACCCGTGCTCTGCAGGGTGAGGCCATGTCTAAGGATACCCGTGCTCTGCAGTGTGAGGATATGTCTAAGGTTACCCATGCTCTGCAGTGTGAGGCTGTGTCTAAGGTTACCCGTGCTCGGCAGTGTGAGAAGGTGTCTAAGGTTGCCTGTGCTCTGCAGTGTGAGGCCATGTCTAAGGTTACCCGTGTGCTGCACTGTGAGGATGTGTCTAAGGTTACCCATGCTCTGCAGTGTGAGGCCATGTCTAAGGTTACCAATGCTCTGCAGTGTGAGGCCCTGTTTAAGGTTACACATGCTCTGCAGGGTGAGGCCATGTCTAAGGTTACTGTGCTTTGCAGTGAGGCCGTGTCTAAGGTTACCCGTGCTCTGCAGTGTGAGGCCTTGTCTAAAGTTACCCGTGCTTGCAGTGTGAGGATGTGTCTAAGGTTACCTATGCTCTGCAGTGTTATGCCGTGTCTAAGGTTAACCGTGCTCTGCAGTGTTATGCCGTGTCTAAGGTTAACCGTGCTCTGCATTGTGAGGCCATGACTAATGTTACCCATGCTCTGCAGTGTGAGGCCGTGTCTAAGTTTACCTGTGCACTGCACTGTGAGGATGTGTCTAAGGTTACCCATGCTATGCAGTGTGAGGCCATGTCTAAGGTTAACTATGCTCTGCAGTGTGATGCCGTGTTTAAGGTTACCCGTGCTCTGCAGGGTGAGGCCATGTCTAAGGTTACCATGCTCTGCAGTGTGAGGTCGTGTCTAAGGTTACCTGTGCCCTGCAGTGTGAGGCCATGTCTAAGGTTACCTTGTGCTGCAGTGTGAGGCCCTGTCTAAGGTTACCCGTGCTCTGTAGTGTGAGGATGTGTCTAAAATTACCCATGCTCTGCAGTGTTAGGCCGTGTCTAAGGTTACCCGTGTTCTGCAGTGTGAGGCCATATCTAATTTAACACATACTCTGCAGTGTGAGGCCATGTCTAAGGTTACCCGTGCACTGCAGTGTGAGGATGTATCTAAGATTACACATGCTCTGCAGTGTGAGGCCATGTCTAAGGTTACCTATGCTCTGCAGTGTGAGGCCGTGTCTAAGGTTACCCGTGCTCTGCAGTGTGAGGCTGTGTCTAAGGTTACCTGTGCTCTGCAGTGTGAGGCCATGTCTAAGGTTACCGTTGTGCTGCAGTGTGAGGCCCCTGTCTAAGGTTACCGGAGCTCTGCAGTGTGAGAATGTGTCTAAGGTTACCCATGCTATGCAGTGTTAGGCTGTGTCTTAGGTTACCTGTGCTCTGCAGTGTGAGGCCATATCTAATTTAACACATGCTCTGCAGTGTGAGGCCGTGTCTAAGGTTACCCATGCGCTGCAGTGTGAGGATGTGTCTAAGGTTACACATGCTCTGCAGTGTGAGGCCGTGTCTAAGGTTACCCATGCTCTGCAGTGTGAGTCCGTGTCTAAGGTTACCCGTGCTCTGCAGTGTGAGGCCCTGTCTAATGTTACCAGTGCTCTGCAGGGTGAGGCCATGTCTAAGGTTACCCGTGCTCTGCAGTGTAAGTCCATGACTAATGTTACCATGCTCTGCAATGTGAGGCCGTGTCTAAGGTTACCTGTGCTCTGCAGTGTGAGGCCCTGTCTAAGGTACCCGTGCTCTGCAGTGTGAGGCCGTGTCTAAGGTTACCCGTGCTCTGCAGTGAGGATATGTCTAAGTTTACCCATGCTATGCAGAGTGAGGCCGTGTCTAAGGTTTCCCGTGCACTGCAGTGTGAGGCCATGTCTAATGTTACCTATGCTCTGCAGTATGATGCCGTGTCTAAGGTTACCCGTGCTCTGCAGTGTGAGGCCGTGTCTAAGGTTACCAGTGGTCTGCATTGTGAGGCCATGTCTAAGGTTACCTGTGCTCTGCAGTGTGAGGATGTGTCTAAGGTTACCCATGCTCTGCAGTGTGAGGTCCTGTCTAATGTTACCCGTGCTCTGCAGGGTGAGGCCATGTCTAAGGTTACCTGTGCTCTGCAGTGTGAGGATATGTCTAAGGTTACCCATGCTCTGCAGTGTGAGGCTGTGTCTAAGGTTACCCGTGCTCGGCAGTGTGAGACGGTGTCTAAGGTTATCTGTGCTCTGCAGTGTGAGGCCATGTCTAAGGTTACCCGTGTGCTGCACTGTGAGGTTGTGTCTAAGGTTACCCATGCTCTGCAGTGTGAGGCCATGTCTAAGGTTACACATGCTCTGCAGGGTGAGGCCATGTCTAAGGTTACTGTGCTTTGCAGTGAGGCCATGTCTAAGGTTACCCGTGCTCTGCAGTGTGAGGCCTTGTCTAAAGTTACCCGTGCTTGCAGTGTGAGGATGTGTCTAAGGTTACCTATGCTCTGCAGTGTTATGCCGTGTCTAAGGTTAACCGTGCTCTGCATTGTGAGGCCATGACTAATGTTTCCCATGCTCTGCAGTGTGAGGCCGTGTCTAAGGTTACCCGTGCTCGGCAGTGTGAGACGATGTCTAAGGTTACCTGTGCTCTGCAGTGTTAGGCCATGTCTAAGGTTACCGTGTGCTGCAGTGTGAGGCTCTGTCTAAGGTTACCTGTGTGCTGCACTGTGAGGATGTGTCTAAGGTTACCCATGCTACGCAGTATGAGGCCATGTCTAAGGTTAACTATGCTCTGCAGTGTGATGCCGTGTTTAAGGTTACCCGTGCTCTGCAGGTTGAGGCCATGTCTACGGTTACCATGCTCTGCAGTGTGAGGCCTTGTCTAAAGTTACCCATGCTTGCAGTGTGAGGATGTGTCTAAGGTTACACATGCTCTGCAGTGTGAGGCCATGTCTAAGGTTACCTATGCTCTGCAGTGTGAGGCCGTGTCTAAGGTTACCCGTGCTCTGCAGTGTGAGGCCGTGTCTAAGGTTACCTGTGCTCTGCAGTGTGAGGCCATGTCTAAGGTTACCGTGTGCGGCAATGTGAGGCCCTGTCTAAGGTTACCCGAGCTCTGCAGTGTGAGGATGTGTCTAAGGTTACCCATGCTCTGCAGTGTTAGGCTGTGTCTTAGGTTACCCATGCTCTGCAGTGTGAGGCCATATCTAATTTAATACATGCTCTGCAGTGTGAGGCCGTGTCTAAGGTTACCCGTGCGCTGCAGTGTGAGGATGTGTCTAAGGTTACACATGCTCTGCAGTGTGAGGCCGTGTCTAAGGTTACCCATGCTCTGCAGTGTGAGTCCGTGTCTAAGGTTACCCGGGCTCTGCAGTGTGAGACATTGTCTAAGGTTACCCGTGCTCTGCAGTGTAAGTCCATGTCTAATGTTACCATGCTCTGCAATGTGAGGCCGTGTCTAAGGTTACCTGTGCTCTGCAGTGTGAGGCCCTGTCTAAGGTTACCCGTGCTCTGCAGTGTGAGGCCGTGTCTAAGGTTACCCGTGCTCTGCAGTGAGGATATGTCTAAGTTTACCCATGCTATGCAGAGTGAGGCCGTGTCTAAGGTTTCCCGTGCACTGCAGTGTGAGAATGTGTCTAAGGTTACCCATGCTCTGCAGTATGAGGCCCTGTCTAATGTTACCCGTGCTCTGCAGGGTGAGGCCATGTCTAAGGTTACCTATGCTCTGCAGTGTGAGGCTGTGTCTAAGGTTACCCGTGCTCTGCAGTGTGAGGCCGTGTCTAAGGTTACCAGTGGTCTGTAGTGTGAGGCCATGTCTAAGGTTACCTGTGCTCTGCAGTGTGAGGCCGTGTCTAAGGTTACCAGTGGTCTGCAGTGTGAGGCCATGTCTAAGGTTACCTGTGCTCTGCAGTGTGAGGATGTGTCTAAGGTTACCCATGCTCTGCAGTGTGAGGCCCTGTCTAATGTTACCCGTGCTCTGCAGGGTGAGGCCATGTCTAAGGTTACCCGTGCTCTGCAGTGTGAGGATATGTCTAAGGTTACCCATGCTCTGCAGTGTGAGGCTGTGTCTAAGGTTACCCGTGCTCGGCAGTGTGAGACGGTGTCTAAGGTTACCTGTGCTCTGCAGTGTGAGACCATGTCTAAGGTTACCCGAGTGCTGCACTGTGAGGATGTGTCTAAGGTTACCCATGCTCTGCAGTGTGAGGCCATGTCTAAGGTTACACATGCTCTGCAGGGTGAGGCCATGTCTAAGGTTACCCGTGCTCTGAAGTGTGAGGCCTTGTCTAAAGTTACCCGTGCTTGCAGTGTGAGGATGTGTCTAAGGTTACCTATGCTCTGCAGTGTTATGCCGTGTCTAAGGTTAACCGTGCTCTGCATTGTGAGGCCATGACTAATGTTTCCCATGCTCTGCAGTGTGAGGCCGTGTCTAAGGTTACCCGTGCTCGGCAGGGTGAGACGATGTCTAAGGTTACCTGTGCTCTGCAGTGTGAGGCCATGGCTAAGGTTACCGTGTGCTGCAGTGTGAGGCTCTGTCTAAGGTTACCTGTGCGCTGCACTGTGAGGATGTGTCTAAGGTTACCCATGCTACGCAGTATGAGGCCATGTCTAAGGTTAACTATGCTCTGCAGTATGATGCCGTGTTTAAGGTTACCCGTGCTCTGCCGGGTGAGGCCATGTCTACGGTTACCATGCTCTGCAGTGTGAGGCCTTGTCTAAAGTTACCCATGCTTGCAGTGTGAGGATGTGTCTAAGGTTACACATGCTCTGCAGTGTGAGGCCATGTCTAAGGTTACCTATGCTCTGCAGTGTGAGGCCGTGTCTAAGGTTACCCGTGCTCTGCAGTGTGAGGCCGTGTCTAAGGTTACCTGTGCTCTGCAGTGTGAGGCCATGTCTAAGGTTACCGTGTGCTGCAGTGTGAGGCCCTGTCTAGGTTACCCGAGCTCTGCAGTGTGAGGATGTGTCTAAGGTTACCCATGCTCTGCAGTGTTAGGCTGTGTCTTAGGTTACCCATGCTCTGCAGTGTGAGGCCATATCTAAATTAATACATGCTCTGCAGTGTGAGGCCGTGTCTAAGGTTACCCGTGCGCTGCAGTGTGAGGATGTGTCTAAGGTTACACATGCTCTGCAGTGTGAGGCCGTGTCTAAGGTTACCCATGCTCTGCAGTGTGAGTCCGTGTCTAAGGTTACCCGGGCTCTGCAGTGTGAGACATTGTCTAAGGTTACCCGTGCTCTGCAGTGTAAGTCCATGTCTAATGTTACCATGCTCTGCAATGTGAGGCCGTGTCTATGGTTACCTGTGCTCTGCAGTGTGAGGCCATGTCTAAGGTTACCCGTGCTCTGCAGTGTGAGGCCGTGTCTAAGGTTACCCGTGCTCTGCAGTGAGGATATGTCTAAGTTTACCCATGCTATGCAGAGTGAGGCCGTGTCTAAGGTTTCCCGTGCACTGCAGTGTGAGAATGTGTCTAAGGTTACCCATGCTCTGCAGTATGAGGCCCTGTCTAATGTTACCCGTGCTCTGCAGGGTGAGGCCATGTCTAAGGTTACCTATGCTCTGCAGTGTGAGGCTGTGTCTAAGGTTACCCGTGCTCTGCAGTGTGAGGCCGTGTCTAAGGTTACCAGTGGTCTGTAGTGTGAGGCCATGTCTAAGGTTACCTGTGCTCTGCAGTGTGAGGCCGTGTCTAAGGTTACCAGTGGTCTGCAGTGTGAGGCCATGTCTAAGGTTACCTGTGCTCTGCAGTGTGAGGATGTGTCTAAGGTTACCCATGCTCTGCAGTGTGAGGCCCTGTCTAATGTTACCCGTGCTCTGCAGTGTGAGGCCATGTCTAAGGTTACCCGTGCTCTGCAGTGTGAGGATATGTCTAAGGTTACCCATGCTCTGCAGTGTGAGGCTGTGTCTAAGGTTACCCGTGCTCGGCAGTGTGAGACGGTGTCTAAGGTTACCTGTGCTCTGCAGTGTGAGGCCATGTCTAAGGTTACCCGTGTGCTGCACTGTGAGGATGTGTCTAAGTTTACCCATGCTCTGCAATGTGAGGCCATGTCTAAGGTTACACATGCTCTGCAGGGTGAGGCCATGTCTAAGGTTACTGTGCTTTGCAGTGAGGCCGTGCCTAAGGTTACCCGTGCTCTGCAGTGTGAGTCCTTGTCTAAAGTTACCCGTGCTTGCAGTGTGAGGATGTGTCTAAGGTTACCTATGCTCTGCAGTGTTATGCCGTGTCTAAGGTTAACCGTGCTCTGCATTGTGAGGCCATGACTAATGTTTCCCATGCTCTGCAGTGTGAGGCCGTGTCTAAGGTTACCTGTGCGCTGCACTGTGAGGATGTGTCTAAGGTTACCCATGCTATGCAGTATGAGGCCATGTCTAAGGTTAATTATGCTCTGCAGTGTGATGCCGTGTTTAAGGTTACCCGTGCTCTGCAGGGTGAGGCCATGTCTAAGGTTACCATGCACTGCAGTTTGAGGCCGTGTCTAAGGTTACCTGTGCCTTGCAGTGTGAGGCCATGTCTAAGGTTACCTTGTGCTGCAGTGTGAGGCCCTGTCTAAGGTTACCCGTGCTCTGTAGTGTGAGGATGTGTCTAAAATTACCCATGCTCTGCAGTGTTAGGCAGTGTCTAAGGTTACCCGTGCTCTGCAGTGTGAGGCCATATCTAATTTAACACATACTCTGCAGTAAGAGGCCTTGTCTAAGGTTACCCGTGCGCTGCAGTGTGAGGATGTGTCTAAGGTTACACATGCTCTGCAGTGTGAGGCCCTGTCTAAGGTTACCTATGCTCTGCGGTGTGAGGCCGTGTCTAAGGTTACCCGTGCTCTGCAGTGTGAGGCTGTGTCTAAGGTTACCTGTGCTCTGCTGTATGAGGCCATGTCTAAGGTTACCGTGTGCTGCAGTGTGAGGCCCTGTCTAAGGTTACCTGAGCTCTGCAGTGTGAGGATTTGTCTAAGGTTACCCATGCTCTGTAGTGTTAGGCTGTGTCTTAGGTTACCCGTGCTCTGCAGTGTGAGGCCATATCTAATTTAACACATGCTCTGCAGTGTGAGGCTGTGTCTAAGGATACCCGTGCGCTGAAGTGTGAGGATGTGTCTAAGATTACCCATGCTCTGCAGTAGAGTCCGTGTCTAAGGTTACCCGGGCTCTGCAGTGTGAGACATTGTCTAAGGTTACACATGCTCTGCAGTGTGAGGCCATGTGTAAGGTTACCTATGCTCTGCAGTGTGAGGCCATGTCTAAGGTTACCCATGCTCTGCAGTGTGAGACAATGTCTAAGGTTACCCGTGCTCTGCAGTGTGAGGCCATGTCTAAGGTTACCCGTGCTCTGCAGTGTGAGGCCGTGTCTAAGTTACCAGTGGTCTGCAGTGTGAGGCCATGTCTAAGGTTACCTGTGCTCTGCAGTGTGAGGATGTGTCTAAGGTTACCCTTGCTCTGCAGTGTGCGGCCCTGTCTAATGTTACCCGAGCTCTGCAGGGTGAGGCAATGTCTAAGGTTACCCTTACTCTACAGTGTGAGGATATGTCTAAGGTTACCCGTGCTCTGCAGTGTGAGGATATGTCTAAGGTTACCCATGCTCTGCAGTGTGAGGCTGTGTCTAAGGTTACCCGTGCTCGGCAGTGTGAGACGATGTCTAAGGTTACCTGTGCTCTGCAGTGTGAGGCCATGTCTAAGGTTACCGTGTGCTGCAGTGTGAGGCTCTGTCTAAGGTTACCTGTGCGCTGCACTGTGAGGATGTGTCTAAGGTTACCCATGCTATGCAGTGTGAGGCCATGTCTAAGGTTAACTATGTTCTGCAGTGTGATGCCGTGTCTAAGGTTACCCGTGCTCTGCAGTGTGAGACAATGTCTAAGGTTACCCGTGCTCTGCAGTGTGAGTCCATGTCTAAGGTTACCTGTGCTAGCAGTGAGGATATGTCTAAGGTTTCCCATGCTATGCAGAGTGAGGCCGTGTCTAAGGTTACCCTTTCACTGCAGTGTGAGGCCATGTCTAATGTTACCTATGCTCTGCAGTGTGAGGCCGTGTCTAAGGTTACCAGTGCCCTGTAGTGTGAGGCCATGTCTAAGGTTACCCATGCACTGCAGTGTGAGGATGTGTCTAAGGTTACCCATGCTCTGTAGTGTGAGGCCGTGTCTAAGGTTACCTGTGCTCTGCAGTGTGAGGCCATGTCTAAGGTTACCGTGTGCTGCAGTGTGAGGCCCTGTCTAAGGTTGCCCGAGCTCTGCAGTGTGAGGATGTGTCTAAGGTTACCCATGCTCTGCAGTGTTAGGCTGTGTCTTAGGTTACCCTTGCTCTGCAGTGTGAGGCCATATCTAATTTAACACATGCTCTGCAGTGTTAGGCCGTGTCTAAGGTTACCCTTGCGCTGCAGTGTGAGGATGTGTCTAAGGTTACACATGCTCTGCAGTGTGAGGCCGTGTCTAAGTTTACCCATGCTCTGCAGTGTGAGTCTGTGTCTAAGGTTACCCGGGCTCTGAAGTGTGAGACATTGTCTAAGATTACCCGTGCTCTACAGTGTGAGGCCGTGTCGAAGGTTACCTGTGCTCTGCAGTGAGGATATGTCTAAGGTTACCCATGCTATGCAGAGTGAGGCCGTGTCTAAGGTTACCCGTGCTCTGCAGTGTGAGGCCGTGTCTAAGGTTACCAGTGGTCTGCAGTGTGAGGCCATGTCTAAGTTTACCTGTGCTCTGCAGTGTGAGGATGTGTCTAAGGTTACCCATGCTCTGCAGTGTGAGGCCCTGTCTAATGTTACCCGAGCTCTGCAGGGTGAGGCCATGTCTAAGGTTACCCGTGCTCTGCAGTGTGAGGATATGTCTAAGGTTACCCATGCTCTGCAGTGTGAGGCTGTGTCTAAGGTTACCCGTGCTCGGCAGTGTGAGACGATGTCTAAGGTTACCTGTGCTCTGCAGTGTGAGGCCATGTCTAAGGTTTCCGTGTGCTGCAGTGTGAGGCTCTGTCTAATGTTACCTGTGTGCTGCACTGTGAGGATGTGTCTAAGGTTACCCATGCTATGCAGTGTGAGGCCATGTCTAAGGTTAACTATGCTCTGCAGTGTGATGCCGTGTTTAAGGTTACCCTTGCTCTGCAGGGTGAGGCCATGTCTAAGGTTACCATGCTCTGCAGTGTGAGGCCCTGTCTAAGGTTACCTGTGCTCTGCAGTGTGAGGCCATGTCTAAGGTTACCGTGTGCTGCAGTGTGAGGCCCTGTCTAAGGTTACCCGTGCTCTGTAGTGTGAGGATGTGTCTAAAATTACCCATGCTCTGCAGTGTTAGGGCGTGTCTAAGGTTACCCGTGCTCTGCAGTGTGAGGCCATATCTAATTTAACACATGCTCTGCAGTGTGAGGCCATGTCTAAGGTTACCCATGCGCTGCAGTGTGAGGATGTTTCTAAGGTTACACATGCTCTGCAGTGTGAGGCCGTGTCTAAGGTTACCCGTGCTCTTCAGTGTGAGGCTGTGTCTAAGGTTACCCGAGCTCTGCAGTGTGAGACAATGTCTAAGGTTACCCATGCTCTGCAGTGTGAGTCCATGTCTAAGGTTACCTGTGCTAGCAGTGAGGATATGTCTAAGGTTTCCCATGCTATGCAGAGTGAGGCCATGTCTAAGGTTACCCGTGCACTGCAGTGTGAGGCCATGTCTAATGTTACCTATGCTCTGCAGTGTGAGGCCGTGTCTAAGGTTACCAGTTCTCTGCAGTGTGAGACCGTGTCTAAGGTTACCAGTGGCCTGTAGTGTGAGGCCATGTCTAAGGTTACCCATGCTCTGCAGTGTGAGGATGTGTCTAAGGTTACCCATGCTCTGCAGTGTGAGGCCGTGTCTAAGGTTACCTGTGCTCTGCAGTGTGAGGCCATGTCTAAGGTTACCGTGTGCTGCAGTGTGAGGCCCTGTCTAAGGTTACCCGAGCTCTGCAGTGTGAGGATGTGTCTAAGGTTACCCATGCTCTGCAGTGTGAGGCCCTGTCTAATGTTACCCGTGCTCTGCAGGGTGAGGCCATGTCTAAGGTTACCCGTGCTCTGCAGTGTGAGGATATGTCTAAGGTTACCATGCTCTGCAGTGTGAGGCTGTGTCTAAGGTTACCCGTGCTCGGCAGTGTGAGACGGTGTCTAAGGTTACCTGTGCTCTGCAGTGTGAGACCATGTCTAAGGTTACCCGAGTGCTGCACTGTGAGGATGTGTCTAAGGTTACCCATGCTCTGCAGTGTGAGGCCATGTCTAAGGTTACACATGCTCTGCAGGGTGAGGCCATGTCTAAGGTTACCCGTGCTCTGAAGTGTGAGGCCTTGTCTAAAGTTACCCGTGCTTGCAGTGTGAGGATGTGTCTAAGGTTACCTATGCTCTGCAGTGTTATGCCGTGTCTAAGGTTAACCGTGCTCTGCATTGTGAGGCCATGACTAATGTTTCCCATGCTCTGCAGTGTGAGGCCGTGTCTAAGGTTACCCGTGCTCGGCAGGGTGAGACGATGTCTAAGGTTACCTGTGCTCTGCAGTGTGAGGCCATGTCTAAGGTTACCGTGTGCTGCAGTGTGAGGCTCTGTCTAAGGTTACCTGTGCGCTGCACTGTGAGGATGTGTCTAAGGTTACCCATGCTACGCAGTATGAGGCCATGTCTAAGGTTAACTATGCTCTGCAGTATGATGCCGTGTTTAAGGTTACCCGTGCTCTGCAGGGTGAGGCCATGTCTACGGTTACCATGCTCTGCAGTGTGAGGCCTTGTCTAAAGTTACCCATGCTTGCAGTGTGAGGATGTGTCTAAGGTTACACATGCTCTGCAGTGTGAGGCCATGTCTAAGGTTACCTATGCTCTGCAGTGTGAGGCCGTGTCTAAGGTTACCCGTGCTCTGCAGTGTGAGGCCGTGTCTAAGGTTACCTGTGCTCTGCAGTGTGAGGCCATGTCTAAGGTTACCGTGTGCTGCAGTGTGAGGCCCTGTCTAAGGTTACCCGAGCTCTGCAGTGTGAGGATGTGTCTAAGGTTACCCATGCTCTGCAGTGTTAGGCTGTGTCTTAGGTTACCCATGCTCTGCAGTGTGAGGCCATATCTAAATTAATACATGCTCTGCAGTGTGAGGCCGTGTCTAAGGTTACCCGTGCGCTGCAGTGTGAGGATGTGTCTAAGGTTACACATGCTCTGCAGTGTGAGGCCGTGTCTAAGGTTACCCATGCTCTGCAGTGTGAGTCCGTGTCTAAGGTTACCCGGGCTCTGCAGTGTGAGACATTGTCTAAGGTTACCCGTGCTCTGCAGTGTAAGTCCATGTCTAATGTTACCATGCTCTGCAATGTGAGGCCGTGTCTATGGTTACCTGTGCTCTGCAGTGTGAGGCCCTGTCTAAGGTTACCCGTGCTCTGCAGTGTGAGGCCGTGTCTAAGGTTACCCGTGCTCTGCAGTGAGGATATGTCTAAGTTTACCCATGCTATGCAGAGTGAGGCCGTGTCTAAGGTTTCCCGTGCACTGCAGTGTGAGAATGTGTCTAAGGTTACCCATGCTCTGCAGTATGAGGCCCTGTCTAATGTTACCCGTGCTCTGCAGGGTGAGGCCATGTCTAAGGTTACCTATGCTCTGCAGTGTGAGGCTGTGTCTAAGGTTACCCGTGCTCTGCAGTGTGAGGCCGTGTCTAAGGTTACCAGTGGTCTGTAGTGTGAGGCCATGTCTAAGGTTACCTGTGCTCTGCAGTGTGAGGCCGTGTCTAAGGTTACCAGTGGTCTGCAGTGTGAGGCCATGTCTAAGGTTACCTGTGCTCTGCAGTGTGAGGATGTGTCTAAGGTTACCCATGCTCTGCAGTGTGAGGCCCTGTCTAATGTTACCCGTGCTCTGCAGGGTGAGGCCATGTCTAAGGTTACCCGTGCTCTGCAGTGTGAGGATATGTCTAAGGTTACCCATGCTCTGCAGTGTGAGGCTGTGTCTAAGGTTACCCGTGCTCGGCAGTGTGAGACGGTGTCTAAGGTTACCTGTTCTCTGCAGTGTGAGGCCATGTCTAAGGTTACCCGTGTGCTGCACTGTGAGGATGTGTCTAAGGTTACCCATGCTCTGCAATGTGAGGCCATGTCTAAGGTTACACATGCTCTGCAGGGTGAGGCCATGTCTAAGGTTACTGTGCTTTGCAGTGAGGCCGTGCCTAAGGTTACCCGTGCTCTGCAGTGTGAGTCCTTGTCTAAAGTTACCCGTGCTTGCAGTGTGAGGATGTGTCTAAGGTTACCTATGCTCTGCAGTGTTATGCCGTGTCTAAGGTTAACCGTGCTCTGCATTGTGAGGCCATGACTAATGTTTCCCATGCTCTGCAGTGTGAGGCCGTGTCTAAGGTTACCTGTGCGCTGCACTGTGAGGATGTGTCTAAGGTTACCCATGCTATGCAGTATGAGGCCATGTCTAAGGTTAATTATGCTATGCAGTGTGATGCCGTGTTTAAGGTTACCCGTGCTCTGCAGGGTGAGGCCATGTCTAAGGTTACCATGCACTGCAGTTTGAGGCCGTGTCTAAGGTTACCTGTGCCTTGCAGTGTGAGGCCATGTCTAAGGTTACCTTGTGCTGCAGTGTGAGGCCCTGTCTAAGGTTACCCGTGCTCTGTAGTGTGAGGATGTGTCTAAAATTACCCATGCTCTGCAGTGTTAGGCAGTGTCTAAGGTTACCCGTGCTCTGCAGTGTGAGGCCATATCTAATTTAACACATACTCTGCAGTGTGAGGCCTTGTCTAAGGTTACCCGTGCGCTGCAGTGTGAGGATGTGTCTAAGGTTACACATGCTCTGCAGTGTGAGGCCCTGTCTAAGGTTACCTATGCTCTGCGGTGTGAGGCCGTGTCTAAGGTTACCCGTGCTCTGCAGTGTGAGGCTGTGTCTAAGGTTACCTGTGCTCTGCTGTATGAGGCCATGTCTAAGGTTACCGTGTGCTGCAGTGTGAGGCCCTGTCTAAGGTTACCTGAGCTCTGCAGTGTGAGGATGTGTCTAAGGTTACCCATGCTCTGTAGTGTTAGGCTGTGTCTTAGGTTACCCGTGCTCTGCAGTGTGAGGCCATATCTAATTTAACACATGCTCTGCAGTGTGAGGCTGTGTCTAAGGATACCCGTGCGCTGCAGTGTGAGGATGTGTCTAAGATTACCCATGCTCTGCAGTGTGAGTCCGTGTCTAAGGTTACCCGGGCTCTGCAGTGTGAGACATTGTCTAAGGTTACACATGCTCTGCAGTGTGAGGCCATGTGTAAGGTTACCTATGCTCTGCAGTGTGAGGCCATGTCTAAGGTTACCCATGCTCTGCAGTGTGAGACAATGTCTAAGGTTACCCGTGCTCTGCAGTGTGAGGCCATGTCTAAGGTTACCCGTGCTCTGCAGTGTGAGGCCGTGTCTAAGGTTACCAGTGGTCTGCAGTGTGAGGCCATGTCTAAGGTTACCTGTGCTCTGCAGTGTGAGGATGTGTCTAAGGTTACCCTTGCTCTGCAGTGTGCGGCCCTGTCTAATGTTACCCGAGCTCTGCAGGGTGAGGCAATGTCTAAGGTTACCCTTACTCTACAGTGTGAGGATATGTCTAAGGTTACCCGTGCTCTGCAGTGTGAGGATATGTCTAAGGTTACCCATGCTCTGCAGTGTGAGGCTGTGTCTAAGGTTACCCGTGCTCGGCAGTGTGAGACGATGTCTAAGGTTACCTGTGCTCTGCAGTGTGAGGCCATGTCTAAGGTTACCGTGTGCTGCAGTGTGAGGCTCTGTCTAAGGTTACCTGTGCGCTGCACTGTGAGGATGTGTCTAAGGTTACCCATGCTATGCAGTGTGAGGCCATGTCTAAGGTTAACTATGTTCTGCAGTGTGATGCCGTGTCTAAGGTTACCCGTGCTCTGCAGTGTGAGACAATGTCTAAGGTTACCCGTGCTCTGCAGTGTGAGTCCATGTCTAAGGTTACCTGTGCTAGCAGTGAGGATATGTCTAAGGTTTCCCATGCTATGCAGAGTGAGGCCGTGTCTAAGGTTACCCTTTCACTGCAGTGTGAGGCCATGTCTAATGTTACCTATGCTCTGCAGTGTGAGGCCGTGTCTAAGGTTACCAGTGCCCTGTAGTGTGAGGCCATGTCTAAGGTTACCCATGCACTGCAGTGTGAGGATGTGTCTAAGGTTACCCATGCTCTGTAGTGTGAGGCCGTGTCTAAGGTTACCTGTGCTCTGCAGTGTGAGGCCATGTCTAAGGTTACCGTGTGCTGCAGTGTGAGGCCCTGTCTAAGGTTGCCCGAGCTCTGCAGTGTGAGGATGTGTCTAAGGTTACCCATGCTCTGCAGTGTTAGGCTGTGTCTTAGGTTACCCTTGCTCTGCAGTGTGAGGCCATATCTAATTTAACACATGCTCTGCAGTGTTAGGCCGTGTCTAAGGTTACCCTTGCGCTGCAGTGTGAGGATGTGTCTAAGGTTACACATGCTCTGCAGTGTGAGGCCGTGTCTAAGTTTACCCATGCTCTGCAGTGTGAGTCTGTGTCTAAGGTTACCCGGGCTCTGAAGTGTGAGACATTGTCTAAGATTACCCGTGCTCTACAATGTGAGGCCGTGTCGAAGGTTACCTGTGCTCTGCAGTGAGGATATGTCTAAGGTTACCCATGCTATGCAGAGTGAGGCCGTGTCTAAGGTTACCCGTGCTCTGCAGTGTGAGGCCGTGTCTAAGGTTACCAGTGGTCTGCAGTGTGAGGCCATGTCTAAGTTTACCTGTGCTCTGCAGTGTGAGGATGTGTCTAAGGTTACCCATGCTCTGCAGTGTGAGGCCCTGTCTAATGTTACCCGAGCTCTGCAGGGTGAGGCCATGTCTAAGGTTACCCGTGCTCTGCAGTGTGAGGATATGTCTAAGGTTACCCATGCTCTGCAGTGTGAGGCTGTGTCTAAGGTTACCCGTGCTCGGCAGTGTGAGACGATGTCTAAGGTTACCTGTGCTCTGCAGTGTGAGGCCATGTCTAAGGTTTCCGTGTGCTGCAGTGTGAGGCTCTGTCTAATGTTACCTGTGTGCTGCACTGTGAGGATGTGTCTAAGGTTACCCATGCTATGCAGTGTGAGGCCATGTCTAAGGTTAACTATGCTCTGCAGTGTGATGCCGTGTTTAAGGTTACCCTTGCTCTGCAGGGTGAGGCCATGTCTAAGGTTACCATGCTCTGCAGTGTGAGGCCCTGTCTAAGGTTACCTGTGCTCTGCAGTGTGAGGCCATGTCTAAGGTTACCGTGTGCTGCAGTGTGAGGCCCTGTCTAAGGTTACCCGTGCTCTGTAGTGTGAGGATGTGTCTAAAATTACCCATGCTCTGCAGTGTTAGGGCGTGTCTAAGGTTACCCGTGCTCTGCAGTGTGAGGCCATATCTAATTTAACACATGCTCTGCAGTGTGAGGCCATGTCTAAGGTTACCCATGCGCTGCAGTGTGAGGATGTTTCTAAGGTTACACATGCTCTGCAGTGTGAGGCCGTGTCTAAGGTTACCCGTGCTCTTCAGTGTGAGGCTGTGTCTAAGGTTACCCGAGCTCTGCAGTGTGAGACAATGTCTAAGGTTACCCATGCTCTGCAGTGTGAGTCCATGTCTAAGGTTACCTGTGCTAGCAGTGAGGATATGTCTAAGGTTTCCCATGCTATGCAGAGTGAGGCCATGTCTAAGGTTACCCGTGCACTGCAGTGTGAGGCCATGTCTAATGTTACCTATGCTCTGCAGTGTGAGGCCGTGTCTAAGGTTACCAGTTCTCTGCAGTGTGAGACCATGTCTAAGGTTACCAGTGGCCTGTAGTGTGAGGCCATGTCTAAGGTTACCCATGCTCTGCAGTGTGAGGATGTGTCTAAGGTTACCCATGCTCTGCAGTGTGAGGCCGTGTCTAAGGTTACCTGTGCTCTGCAGTGTGAGGCCATGTCTAAGGTTACCGTGTGCTGCAGTGTGAGGCCCTGTCTAAGGTTACCCGAGCTCTGCAGTGTGAGGATGTGTCTAAGGTTACCCATGCTCTGCAGTGTGAGGCCCTGTCTAATGTTACCCGTGCTCTGCAGGGTGAGGCCATGTCTAAGGTTACCCGTGCTCTGCAGTGTGAGGATATGTCTAAGGTTACCCATGCTCTGCAGTGTGAGGCTGTGTCTAAGGTTACCCGTGCTCGGCAGTGTGAGACGGTGTCTAAGGTTACCTGTGCTCTGCAGTGTGAGACCATGTCTAAGGTTACCCGAGTGCTGCACTGTGAGGATGTGTCTAAGGTTACCCATGCTCTGCAGTGTGAGGCCATGTCTAAGGTTACACATGCTCTGCAGGGTGAGGCCATGTCTAAGGTTACCCGTGCTCTGAAGTGTGAGGCCTTGTCTAAAGTTACCCGTGCTTGCAGTGTGAGGATGTGTCTAAGGTTACCTATGCTCTGCAGTGTTATGCCGTGTCTAAGGTTAACCGTGCTCTGCATTGTGAGGCCATGACTAATGTTTCCCATGCTCTGCAGTGTGAGGCCGTGTCTAAGGTTACCCGTGCTCGGCAGGGTGAGACGATGTCTAAGGTTACCTGTGCTCTGCAGTGTGAGGCCATGTCTAAGGTTACCGTGTGCTGCAGTGTGAGGCTCTGTCTAAGGTTACCTGTGCGCTGCACTGTGAGGATGTGTCTAAGGTTACCCATGCTACGCAGTATGAGGCCATGTCTAAGGTTAACTATGCTCTGCAGTAAGAAGCCGTGTTTAAGGTTACCCGTGCTCTGCAGGGTGAGGCCATGTCTACGGTTACCATGCTCTGCAGTGTGAGGCCTTGTCTAAAGTTACCCATGCTTGCAGTGTGAGGATGTGTCTAAGGTTACACATGCTCTGCAGTGTGAGGCCATGTCTAAGGTTACCTATGCTCTGCAGTGTGAGGCCGTGTCTAAGGTTACCCGTGCTCTGCAGTGTGAGGCCGTGTCTAAGGTTACCTGTGCTCTGCAGTGTGAGGCCATGTCTAAGGTTACCGTGTGCTGCAGTGTGAGGCCCTGTCTAAGGTTACCCGAGCTCTGCAGTGTGAGGATGTGTCTAAGGTTACCCATGCTCTGCAGTGTTAGGCTGTGTCTTAGGTTACCCATGCTCTGCAGTGTGAGGCCATATCTAAATTAATACATGCTCTGCAGTGTGAGGCCGTGTCTAAGGTTACCCGTGCGCTGCAGTGTGAGGATGTGTCTAAGGTTACACATGCTCTGCAGTGTGAGGCCGTGTCTAAGGTTACCCATGCTCTGCAGTGTGAGTCCGTGTCTAAGGTTACCCGGGCTCTGCAGTGTGAGACATTGTCTAAGGTTACCCGTGCTCTGCAGTGTAAGTCCATGTCTAATGTTACCATGCTCTGCAATGTGAGGCCGTGTCTATGGTTACCTGTGCTCTGCAGTGTGAGGCCCTGTCTAAGGTTACCCGTGCTCTGCAGTGTGAGGCCGTGTCTAAGGTTACCCGTGCTCTGCAGTGAGGATATGTCTAAGTTTACCCATGCTATGCAGAGAGAGGCCGTGTCTAAGGTTTCCCGTGCACTGCAGTGTGAGAATGTGTCTAAGGTTACCCATGCTCTGCAGTATGAGGCCCTGTCTAATGTTACCCGTGCTCTGCAGGGTGAGGCCATGTCTAAGGTTACCTATGCTCTGCAGTGTGAGGCTGTGTCTAAGGTTACCCGTGCTCTGCAGTGTGAGGCCGTGTCTAAGGTTACCAGTGGTCTGTAGTGTGAGGCCATGTCTAAGGTTACCTGTGCTCTGCAGTGTGAGGCCGTGTCTAAGGTTACCAGTGGTCTGCAGTGTGAGGCCATGTCTAAGGTTACCTGTGCTCTGCAGTGTGAGGATGTGTCTAAGGTTACCCATGCTCTGCAGTGTGAGGCCCTGTCTAATGTTACCCGTGCTCTGCAGGGTGAGGCCATGTCTAAGGTTACCCGTGCTCTGCAGTGTGAGGATATGTCTAAGGTTACCCATGCTCTGCAGTGTGAGGCTGTGTCTAAGGTTACCCGTGCTCGGCAGTGTGAGACGGTGTCTAAGGTTACCTGTGCTCTGCAGTGTGAGGCCATGTCTAAGGTTACCCGTGTGCTGCACTGTGAGGATGTGTCTAAGGTTACCCATGCTCTGCAATGTGAGGCCATGTCTAAGGTTACACATGCTCTGCAGGGTGAGGCCATGTCTAAGGTTACTGTGCTTTGCAGTGAGGCCGTGCCTAAGGTTACCCGTGCTCTGCAGTGTGAGTCCTTGTCTAAAGTTACCCGTGCTTGCAGTGTGAGGATGTGTCTAAGGTTACCTATGCTCTGCAGTGTTATGCCGTGTCTAAGGTTAACCGTGCTCTGCATTGTGAGGCCATGACTAATGTTTCCCATGCTCTGCAGTGTGAGGCCGTGTCTAAGGTTACCTGTGCGCTGCACTGTGAGGATGTGTCTAAGGTTACCCATGCTATGCAGTATGAGGCCATGTCTAAGGTTAATTATGCTCTGCAGTGTGATGCCGTGTTTAAGGTTACCCGTGCTCTGCAGGGTGAGGCCATGTCTAAGGTTACCATGCACTGCAGTTTGAGGCCGTGTCTAAGGTTACCTGTGCCTTGCAGTGTGAGGCCATGTCTAAGGTTACCTTGTGCTGCAGTGTGAGGCCCTGTCTAAGGTTACCCGTGCTCTGTAGTGTGAGGATGTGTCTAAAATTACCCATGCTCTGCAGTGTTAGGCAGTGTCTAAGGTTACCCGTGCTCTGCAGTGTGAGGCCATATCTAATTTAACACATACTCTGCAGTGTGAGGCCTTGTCTAAGGTTACCCGTGCGCTGCAGTGTGAGGATGTGTCTAAGGTTACACATGCTCTGCAGTGTGAGGCCCTGTCTAAGGTTACCTATGCTCTGCGGTGTGAGGCCGTGTCTAAGGTTACCCGTGCTCTGCAGTGTGAGGCTGTGTCTAAGGTTACCTGTGCTCTGCTGTATGATGCCATGTCTAAGGTTACCGTGTGCTGCAGTGTGAGGCCCTGTCTAAGGTTACCTGAGCTCTGCAGTGTGAGGATGTGTCTAAGGTTACCCATGCTCTGTAGTGTTAGGCTGTGTCTTAGGTTACCCGTGCTCTGCAGTGTGAGGCCATATCTAATTTAACACATGCTCTGCAGTGTGAGGCTGTGTCTAAGGATACCCGTGCGCTGCAGTGTGAGGATGTGTCTAAGATTACCCATGCTCTGCAGTGTGAGTCCGTGTCTAAGGTTACCCGGGCTCTGCAGTGTGAGACATTGTCTAAGGTTACACATGCTCTGCAGTGTGAGGCCATGTGTAAGGTTACCTATGCTCTGCAGTGTGAGGCCATGTCTAAGGTTACCCATGCTCTGCAGTGTGAGACAATGTCTAAGGTTACCCGTGCTCTGCAGTGTGAGGCCATGTCTAAGGTTACCCGTGCTCTGCAGTGTGAGGCCGTGTCTAAGGTTACCAGTGGTCTGCAGTGTGAGGCCATGTCTAAGGTTACCTGTGCTCTGCAGTGTGAGGATGTGTCTAAGGTTACCCTTGCTCTGCAGTGTGCGGCCCTGTCTAATGTTACCCGAGCTCTGCAGGGTGAGGCAATGTCTAAGGTTACCCTTACTCTACAGTGTGAGGATATGTCTAAGGTTACCCGTGCTCTGCAGTGTGAGGATATGTCTAAGGTTACCCATGCTCTGCAGTGTGAGGCTGTGTCTAAGGTTACCCGTGCTCGGCAGTGTGAGACGATGTCTAAGGTTACCTGTGCTCTGCAGTGTGAGGCCATGTCTAAGGTTACCGTGTGCTGCAGTGTGAGGCTCTGTCTAAGGTTACCTGTGCGCTGCACTGTGAGGATGTGTCTAAGGTTACCCATGCTATGCAGTGTGAGGCCATGTCTAAGGTTAACTATGTTCTGCAGTGTGATGCCGTGTCTAAGGTTACCCGTGCTCTGCAGTGTGAGACAATGTCTAAGGTTACCCGTGCTCTGCAGTGTGAGTCCATGTCTAAGGTTACCTGTGCTAGCAGTGAGGATATGTCTAAGGTTTCCCATGCTATGCAGAGTGAGGCCGTGTCTAAGGTTACCCTTTCACTGCAGTGTGAGGCCATGTCTAATGTTACCTATGCTCTGCAGTGTGAGGCCGTGTCTAAGGTTACCAGTGCCCTGTAGTGTGAGGCCATGTCTAAGGTTACCCATGCACTGCAGTGTGAGGATGTGTCTAAGGTTACCCATGCTCTGTAGTGTGAGGCCGTGTCTAAGGTTACCTGTGCTCTGCAGTGTGAGGCCATGTCTAAGGTTACCGTGTGTTGCAGTGTGAGGCCCTGTCTAAGGTTGCCCGAGCTCTGCAGTGTGAGGATGTGTCTAAGGTTACCCATGCTCTGCAGTGTTAGGCTGTGTCTTAGGTTACCCTTGCTCTGCAGTGTGAGGCCATATCTAATTTAACACATGCTCTGCAGTGTTAGGCCGTGTCTAAGGTTACCCTTGCGCTGCAGTGTGAGGATGTGTCTAAGGTTACACATGCTCTGCAGTGTGAGGCCGTGTCTAAGTTTACCCATGCTCTGCAGTGTGAGTCTGTGTCTAAGGTTACCCGGGCTCTGAAGTGTGAGACATTGTCTAAGATTACCCGTGCTCTACAGTGTGAGGCCGTGTCGAAGGTTACCTGTGCTCTGCAGTGAGGATATGTCTAAGGTTACCCATGCTATGCAGAGTGAGGCCGTGTCTAAGGTTACCCGTGCTCTGCAGTGTGAGGCCGTGTCTAAGGTTACCAGTGGTCTGCAGTGTGAGGCCATGTCTAAGTTTACCTGTGCTCTGCAGTGTGAGGATGTGTCTAAGGTTACCCATGCTCTGCAGTGTGAGGCCCTGTCTAATGTTACCCGAGCTCTGCAGGGTGAGGCCATGTCTAAGGTTACCCGTGCTCTGCAGTGTGAGGATATGTCTAAGGTTACCCATGCTCTGCAGTGTGAGGCTGTGTCTAAGGTTACCCGTGCTCGGCAGTGTGAGACGATGTCTAAGGTTACCTGTGCTCTGCAGTGTGAGGCCATGTCTAAGGTTTCCGTGTGCTGCAGTGTGAGGCTCTGTCTAATGTTACCTGTGTGCTGCACTGTGAGGATGTGTCTAAGGTTACCCATGCTATGCAGTGTGAGGCCATGTCTAAGGTTAACTATGCTCTGCAGTGTGATGCCGTGTTTAAGGTTACCCTTGCTCTGCAGGGTGAGGCCATGTCTAAGGTTACCATGCTCTGCAGTGTGAGGCCCTGTCTAAGGTTACCTGTGCTCTGCAGTGTGAGGCCATGTCTAAGGTTACCGTGTGCTGCAGTGTGAGGCCCTGTCTAAGGTTACCCGTGCTCTGTAGTGTGAGGATGTGTCTAAAATTACCCATGCTCTGCAGTGTTAGGGCGTGTCTAAGGTTACCCGTGCTCTGCAGTGTGAGGCCATATCTAATTTAACACATGCTCTGCAGTGTGAGGCCATGTCTAAGGTTACCCATGCGCTGCAGTGTGAGGATGTTTCTAAGGTTACACATGCTCTGCAGTGTGAGGCCGTGTCTAAGGTTACCCGTGCTCTTCAGTGTGAGGCTGTGTCTAAGGTTACCCGAGCTCTGCAGTGTGAGACAATGTCTAAGGTTACCCATGCTCTGCAGTGTGAGTCCATGTCTAAGGTTACCTGTGCTAGCAGTGAGGATATGTCTAAGGTTTCCCATGCTATGCAGAGTGAGGCCATGTCTAAGGTTACCCGTGCACTGCAGTGTGAGGCCATGTCTAATGTTACCTATGCTCTGCAGTGTGAGGCCGTGTCTAAGGTTACCAGTTCTCTGCAGTGTGAGACCGTGTCTAAGGTTACCAGTGGCCTGTAGTGTGAGGCCATGTCTAAGGTTACCCATGCTCTGCAGTGTGAGGATGTGTCTAAGGTTACCCATGCTCTGCAGTGTGAGGCCGTGTCTAAGGTTACCTGTGCTCTGCAGTGTGAGGCCATGTCTAAGGTTACCGTGTGCTGCAGTGTGAGGCCCTGTCTAAGGTTACCCGAGCTCTGCAGTGTGAGGATGTGTCTAAGGTTACCCATGCTCTGCAGTGTTAGGCTGTATCTTAGGTTACCCGTGCTCTGCAGTGTGAGGCCATATCTAATGTAACCCATGCTCTGCAGTGTGAGGCCATGTCTAAGGTTACCCGTGCGCTGCAGTGTGAGGATGTGTCTAAGGTTACCCGTGCTCTGCAGTATGAGTCCGTGTCTAAGGTTACCAATGCTATGCATTATGAGGCCATGTCTAAGGTTATCAGTGCTCTGCAGTGTGAGGCCTTGTCTAAGGTTACACGTGCTCTGCAGTGTGCGGCCGAGTTTAAGGTTATTGGTGCTCTGCAGTGTGAGGCCATGTCTAAGGTTACCCGTGCTCTGCTGTGTGTGGATGTGTCTAAGGTTACCCATGCTCTGCAGTATGAGTCCATGTCTAAGGTTACCCGTGCTCTGCAGTGTGAGGCCATGTCTAAGGTTACCTCTGCTCTGCAGTGTGAGACCATGTCTAAGGTTACCCGTGCTCTGCAGTGTGAGGCCTTGTCTAAGGTTATCCGTGCTCTGCAGTGTGAGGCCGTGTCTAATGTTCCCCCTGCTCTGCAGTGTGAGGCTGTGTCTATGGTTACCCGTGCTCTGCAGTGTGAGGCCGTGTCTAATGTTACCATGCTCTGCAGTGTGAGGCCGTGTCTAAGGTTACCAAGCTATGAAATATGATGCCATGTCTAAGGTTATCCGTGCTCTGCAGTGTGAGGCCGTGTCTAATGTTCCCCCTGCTCGGCAGTGTGAGGCTGTGTCTAAGGTTACCCGTGCTCTGCAGTGTGAGTCCTTGTCTAAGGTTACACGTGCTCTGCAGTGTGCGGCCGAGTTTAAGGTTATCCGTGCTCTGCAGTGTGAGGCCATGTCTAAGGTTACCCGTGCTCTGCTGTGTGTGGATGTGTCTAAGGTTACCCATGCTCTGCATGTTAGGCCATGTCTAAGGTTACCCGTGCTCTGCAGTGTGAGGCCATGTCTAAGGTTACCTCTGCTCTGCAGTGTGAGACCATGTCTAAGGTTACCCGTGCTCTGCAGTGTGAGGCCATGTCTAAGGTTATCCGTGCTCTGCAGTGTGAGGCCGGGTCTAATGTTCTCCGTGCTCTGCAGTGTGAGGCCATGTCTAAGGTAACCCGTGCTCTACAGTGTGAGGCCATGTCCAAGGTTACCCGTGCTCTGCTGTGTGAGGATGTGTCTAAGGTTACCCATGCTCTGCAGTGTGAGGCCATGTCTAAGGTTACCCATGCTCTGCAGTGTGAGGCCATGTCTAAGGTTACCTCTGCTCTGCAGTGTGAGAACATGTCTAAGGTTACCCGTGCTCTGCAGTGTGAGGATGTGTCTTAGGTTACACATGCTCAGAAGTATGAGGCCATGTCTAAGGTTACCTATGCTCTGCAGTGTGAGGCCGTGTCTGAGGTTACCCGTGCTCTGCAGTGTGAGTCCCTTTCTAAGGTTACCAGTGCTCTGCAGTGTGAGGCCGTGTCTAAGGTTACCCGTGCTCTGCAGTGTGAGACAATGTCTAAGGTTACCCATGCTCTGCAGTGTGAGGCCATGTCTAAGGTTACCTGTGCTCTGCAGTGTGAGGCCCTTTCTAAGGTTACCCGTGCTCTGCAGTGTGAGGCCGTGTCTAAGGTTACCCGAGCTCTGCTGTGAGGATATGTATAAGGTTACCCATGCTATGCAGAGTGAGGCCGTGTCTAAGGTTACCCGTGCACTGCAGTGTGAGGCCATGTCTAAGGTTACCTATGCTCTGCAGTGTGAGGCCGTGTCTAAGGTTACCAGTTCTCTGCAGTGTGAGGATGTGTCTAGGGTTAACCATGCTCTGCAGTGTGAGGCCGTGTCTAAGGTTACCTGTGCTCTGCAGTGTGAGGCCATGTCTAAGGTTACCGTGTGCTGCAGTGTGAGGCCCTGTCTAAGGTTACCCGAGCTCTGCAGTGTGAGGATGTGTCTAAGGTTACCCATGCTCTGCAGTGTTAGGCTGTGCCTTAGGTTACCCGTGCTCTGCAGTGTGAGGCCATATCTAATTTAACACATGCTCTGCAGTGTTAGTCCGTGTCTAAGGTTACCCGTGCGCTGCAGTGTGAGGATGTGTCTAAGGTTACACATGCTCTGCAGTGTGAGGCCGTGTCTAAGTTTACCCATGCTCTGCAGTGTGAGTCTGTGTCAAAGGTTACCCGGTCTCTGCAGTGTGAGACATTGTCTAAGGTTACCCGTGCTCTGCAGTGTGAGGCCGTGTCGAAGGTTACCTGTGCTCTGCAGTGAGGATATGTCTAAGGTTACCCATGCTATGCAGAGTGAGGCCATGTCTAAGGTTACCCGTGCTCTACAGTGTGAGGCCGTGTCTAAGGTTACCAGTGGTCTGCAGTGTGAGCTCATGTCTAAGGTTACCTGTGCTCTGCAGTGTGAGGATGTGTCTAAGGTTACCCATGCTCTGCAGTGTGAGGCCCTGTCTAATGTTACCCGAGCTCTGCAGGGTGAGGCCATGTCTAAGGTTACCCGTGCTCTTCAGTGTGAGGATATGTCTAAGGTTACCCATGCTCTGCAGTGTGAGGCTGTGTCTAAGGTTACCCGTGCTCGGCAGTGTGAGACGATGTCTAAGCTTACCTGTGCTCTGCAGTGTGAGGCCATGTCTAAGGTTACCGTGTGCTGCAGTGTGAGGCTCTGTCTAAGGTTACCTGTGCGCTGCACTGTGAGGATGTGTCTAAGGTTACCCATGCTATGCAGTGTGAGGCCATGTCTAAGGTTAACTATACTCTGCAGTGTGATGCCGTGTTTAAGGTTACCTGTGCTCTGCAGTATGAGGCCATGTCTAAGGTTACCATGCTCTGCAGTGTGAGGCCGTGTCTAAGGTTACCTGTGCTCTGCAGTGTGAGGCCATGTCTAAGGTTACCATGCTCTGCAGTGTGAGGCCGTGTCTAAGGTTACCCGTGCACTGCAGTGTGAGGATGTTTCTAAGGTTACACATGCTCTGCAGTGTGAGGACGTGTCTAAGGTTACCCGTGCTCTACAGTGTGAGGCCGTGTCTAAGGTTACCCGTGCTCTGCAGTATGAGACAATGTCTAAGGTTACCCGTGCTCTGCAGTGTGAGTCCATGTCTAAGGTTACCTGTGCTAGCAGTGAGGATATGTCTATGGTTTCCCATGCTATGCAGAGTGAGGCCGTGTCTAAGGTTACCCGTGCACTGCAGTGTGAGGCCATGTCTAATGTTTCCTATGCTCTGCAGTGTGAGGCCGTGTCTAAGGTTACCAGTTCTCTGCAGTCTGAGACCGTGTCTAAGGTTACCAGTGGCCTGTAGTGTGAGGCCATGTCTAAGGTTACCCATGCTCTGCAGTGTGAGGATGTGTCTAAGGTTACCCATGCTCTGCAGTGTGAGGCCCTGTCTAAGGTTACCTGTGCTAGCAGTGAGGATATGTCTAAGGTTTCCCATGCTATGCAGAGTGAGGCCATGTCTAAGGTTACCCGTGCACTGCAGTGTGAGGCCATGTCTAATGTTACCTATGCTCTGCAGTGTGAGGCCGTGTCTAAGGTTACCAGTTCTCTGCAGTGTGAGACCGTGTCTAAGGTTACCAGTGGCCTGTAGTGTGAGGCCATGTCTAAGGTTACCCATGCTCTGCAGTGTGAGGATGTGTCTAAGGTTACCCATGCTCTGCAGTGTGAGGCCGTGTCTAAGGTTACCTGTGCTCTGCAGTGTGAGGCCATGTCTAAGGTTACCGTGTGCTGCAGTGTGAGGCCCTGTCTAAGGTTACCCGAGCTCTGCAGTGTGAGGATGTGTCTAAGGTTACCCATGCTCTGCAGTGTTAGGCTGTATCTTAGGTTACCCGTGCTCTGCAGTGTGAGGCCATATCTAATGTAACCCATGCTCTGCAGTGTGAGGCCATGTCTAAGGTTACCCGTGCGCTGCAGTGTGAGGATGTGTCTAAGGTTACCCGTGCTCTGCAGTATGAGTCCGTGTCTAAGGTTACCAATGCTATGCAGTATGAGGCCCTGTCTAAGGTTATCAGTGCTCTGCAGTGTGAGGCCTTGTCTAAGGTTACACGTGCTCTGCAGTGTGCGGCCGAGTTTAAGGTTATTGGTGCTCTGCAGTGTGAGGCCATGTCTAAGGTTACCCGTGCTCTGCTGTGTGTGGATGTGTCTAAGGTTACCCATGCTCTGCAGTATGAGTCCATGTCTAAGGTTACCCGTGCTCTGCAGTGTGAGGCCATGTCTAAGGTTACCTCTGCTCTGCAGTGTGAGACCATGTCTAAGGTTACCCGTGCTCTGCAGTGTGAGGCCTTGTCTAAGGTTATCCGTGCTCTGCAGTGTGAGGCCGTGTCTAATGTTCCCCCTGCTCTGCAGTGTGAGGCTGTGTCTATGGTTACCCGTGCTCTGCAGTGTGAGGCCGTGTCTAATGTTACCATGCTCTGCAGTGTGAGGCCGTGTCTAAGGTTACCAAGCTATGAAATATGATGCCATGTCTAAGGTTATCCGTGCTCTGCAGTGTGAGGCCGTGTCTAATGTTCCCCCTGCTCGGCAGTGTGAGGCTGTGTCTAAGGTTACCCGTGCTCTGCAGTGTGAGTCCTTGTCTAAGGTTACACGTGCTCTGCAGTGTGCGGCCGAGTTTAAGGTTATCCGTGCTCTGCAGTGTGAGGCCATGTCTAAGGTTACCCGTGCTCTGCTGTGTGTGGATGTGTCTAAGGTTACCCATGCTCTGCATGTTAGGCCATGTCTAAGGTTACCCGTGCTCTGCAGTGTGAGGCCATGTCTAAGGTTACCTCTGCTCTGCAGTGTGAGACCATGTCTAAGGTTACCCGTGCTCTGCAGTGTGAGGCCATGTCTAAGGTTATCCGTGCTCTGCAGTGTGAGGCCGGGTCTAATGTTCTCCGTGCTCTGCAGTGTGAGGCCATGTCTAAGGTAACCCGTGCTCTACAGTGTGAGGCCATGTCCAAGGTTACCCGTGCTCTGCTGTGTGAGGATGTGTCTAAGGTTACCCATGCTCTGCAGTGTGAGGCCATGTCTAAGGTTACCCATGCTCTGCAGTGTGAGGCCATGTCTAAGGTTACCTCTGCTCTGCAGTGTGAGAACATGTCTAAGGTTACCCGTGCTCTGCAGTGTGAGGATGTGTCTTAGGTTACACATGCTCAGAAGTATGAGGCCATGTCTAAGGTTACCTATGCTCTGCAGTGTGAGGCCGTGTCTGAGGTTACCCGTGCTCTGCAGTGTGAGTCCCTTTCTAAGGTTACCAGTGCTCTGCAGTGTGAGGCCGTGTCTAAGGTTACCCGTGCTCTGCAGTGTGAGACAATGTCTAAGGTTACCCATGCTCTGCAGTGTGAGGCCATGTCTAAGGTTACCTGTGCTCTGCAGTGTGAGGCCCTTTCTAAGGTTACCCGTGCTCTGCAGTGTGAGGCCGTGTCTAAGGTTACCCGAGCTCTGCTGTGAGGATATGTATAAGGTTACCCATGCTATGCAGAGTGAGGCCGTGTCTAAGGTTACCCGTGCACTGCAGTGTGAGGCCATGTCTAAGGTTACCTATGCTCTGCAGTGTGAGGCCGTGTCTAAGGTTACCAGTTCTCTGCAGTGTGAGGATGTGTCTAGGGTTAACCATGCTCTGCAGTGTGAGGCCGTGTCTAAGGTTACCTGTGCTCTGCAGTGTGAGGCCATGTCTAAGGTTACCGTGTGCTGCAGTGTGAGGCCCTGTCTAAGGTTACCCGAGCTCTGCAGTGTGAGGATGTGTCTAAGGTTACCCATGCTCTGCAGTGTTAGGCTGCGCCTTAGGTTACCCGTGCTCTGCAGTGTGAGGCCATATCTAATTTAACACATGCTCTGCAGTGTTAGTCCGTGTCTAAGGTTACCCGTGCGCTGCAGTGTGAGGATGTGTCTAAGGTTACACATGCTCTGCAGTGTGAGGCCGTGTCTAAGTTTACCCATGCTCTGCAGTGTGAGTCTGTGTCAAAGGTTACCCGGTCTCTGCAGTGTGAGACATTGTCTAAGGTTACCCGTGCTCTGCAGTGTGAGGCCGTGTCGAAGGTTACCTGTGCTCTGCAGTGAGGATATGTCTAAGGTTACCCATGCTATGCAGAGTGAGGCCATGTCTAAGGTTACCCGTGCTCTACAGTGTGAGGCCGTGTCTAAGGTTACCAGTGGTCTGCAGTGTGAGCTCATGTCTAAGGTTACCTGTGCTCTGCAGTGTGAGGATGTGTCTAAGGTTACCCATGCTCTGCAGTGTGAGGCCCTGTCTAATGTTACCCGAGCTCTGCAGGGTGAGGCCATGTCTAAGGTTACCCGTGCTCTTCAGTGTGAGGATATGTCTAAGGTTACCCATGCTCTGCAGTGTGAGGCTGTGTCTAAGGTTACCCGTGCTCGGCAGTGTGAGACGATGTCTAAGCTTACCTGTGCTCTGCAGTGTGAGGCCATGTCTAAGGTTACCGTGTGCTGCAGTGTGAGGCTCTGTCTAAGGTTACCTGTGCGCTGCACTGTGAGGATGTGTCTAAGGTTACCCATGCTATGCAGTGTGAGGCCATGTCTAAGGTTAACTATACTCTGCAGTGTGATGCCGTGTTTAAGGTTACCTGTGCTCTGCAGTATGAGGCCATGTCTAAGGTTACCATGCTCTGCAGTGTGAGGCCATGTCTAAGGTTACCTGTGCTCTGCAGTGTGAGGCCATGTCTAAGGTTACCATGCTCTGCAGTGTGAGGCCGTGTCTAAGGTTACCCGTGCACTGCAGTGTGAGGATGTTTCTAAGGTTACACATGCTCTGCAGTGTGAGGACGTGTCTAAGGTTACCCGTGCTCTACAGTGTGAGGCCGTGTCTAAGGTTACCCGTGCTCTGCAGTATGAGACAATGTCTAAGGTTACCCGTGCTCTGCAGTGTGAGTCCATGTCTAAGGTTACCTGTGCTAGCAGTGAGGATATGTCTATGGTTTCCCATGCTATGCAGAGTGAGGCCGTGTCTAAGGTTACCCGTGCACTGCAGTGTGAGGCCATGTCTAATGTTTCCTATGCTCTGCAGTGTGAGGCCGTGTCTAAGGTTACCAGTTCTCTGCAGTCTGAGACCGTGTCTAAGGTTACCAGTGGCCTGTAGTGTGAGGCCATGTCTAAGGTTACCCATGCTCTGCAGTGTGAGGATGTGTCTAAGGTTACCCATGCTCTGCAGTGTGAGGCCCTGTCTAAGGTTACCTGTGCTCTGCAGTGTGAGGCCATGTCTAAGGTTACCGTGTGCTGCAGTGTGAGGCCCTGTCTAAGGTTACCCGTGCTCTGCAGTGTGAGGATGTGTCTAAGGTTACCCATGCTCTGCAGTGTTAGGCTGTGTCTTAGGTTACCCGTGCTCTGCAGTGTTAGGCCATATCTAATGTAACCCATGCTCTGCAGTGTGAGGCCATGTCTAAGGTTACCCGTGCGCTGCAGTGTGAGGATGGGTCTAAGGTTACCCGTGCTCTGCAGTGTGAGTCCGTGTCTAAGGTTACCAATGCTATGCAGTATGAGGCCCTGTCTAAGGTTATCAGTGCTCTGCAGTGTGAGGCCTTGTCTAAGGTTACACGTGCTATGCAGTGTGCGGCAGAGTTTAAGGTTATCGGTGCTCTGCAGTGTGAGGCCATGTCTAAGGTTACCCGAGCTCTGCTGTGTGTGGATGTGTCTAAGGTTACCCATGCTCTGCATGTGAGGCCATGTCTAAGGTTACCCGTGTTCTGCAGTGTGAGGCCATGTCTAAGGTTACCTCTGCTCTGCAGTGTGAGACCATGTCTAAAGTTACCCGTGCTCTGCAGTGTGAGGTCATGTCTAAGGTTATCCGTGCTCTGCAGTGTGAGGCCGTGTCTAATGTTCCCCGTGCTCTGCAGTGTGAGGCCATGTCTAAGGTTACACGTGCTCTGCAGTGTGAGGCCATGTCCAAGGTTACCCGTGCTCTCCTGTGTGATGCCTTGTCTAAGGTTATCCGTGCTCTGCAGTGTGAGGATATCTCTAATGTTCCCCCTGCTCTGCAGTGTGAGGCTGTGTCTATGATTACCCGTGCTCTGCAGTGTGAGGCCGTGTCTAATGTTACCATGCTCTGCAGTGTGAGGCTGTGTCTATGGTTACCCGTGTTCTGCAGTGTGAGGCCTTGTCTAAGGTTATCCGTGCTCTGCAGTGTGAGGCCGGGTCTAATGTTCCCCCTGCTCTGCAGTGTGAGGCTGTGTCTAAGGTTACCCGTGCTCTGCAGTGTGAGGCCTTGTCTAAGGTTACACGTTCTCTGCAGTGTGCGGCCGAGTTTAAGGTTATCCGTGCTCTGCAGTGTGAGGCCATGTCTAAGGTTACCCGTGCTCTGCTGTGTGTGGATGTGTCTAAGGTTACCCATGCTCTGCAGTATGAGTCCATGTCTAAGGTTACCCGTGCTCTGCAGTGTGAGGCCATGTCTAAGGTTACCTCTGCTCTGCAGTGTGAGTCCATGTCTAAGGTTACCCGTGCTCTGCAGTGTGAGGCCTTGTCTAAGGTTATCCCTGCTCTGCAGTGTGAGGCCGTGTCTAATGTTCCCCCTGCTCTGCAGTGTGAGGCTGTGTCTATGGTTACCCGTGCTCTGCAGTGTGAGGCCGTGTCTAATGTTACCATGCTCTGCAGTGTGAGGCCGTGTCTAAGGTTACCAAGCTATGAAATATGATGCCATGTCTAAGGTTATCCGTGCTCTGCAGTGTGAGGCCGTGTCTAATGTTCCCCCTGCTCGGCAGTGTGAGGCTGTGTCTAAGGTTACCCGTGCTCTGCAGTGTGAGGCCTTGTCTAAGGTTACACGTGCTCTGCAGTGTGCGGCCGAGTTTAAGGTTATCCGTGCTCTGCAGTGTGAGGCCATGTCTAAGGTTACCCGTGCTCTGCTGTGTGTGGATGTGTCTAAGGTTACCCATGCTCTGCATGTTAGGCCATGTCTAAGGTTACCCGTGCTCTGCAGTGTGAGGCCATGTCTAAGGTTACCTCTGCTCTGCAGTGTGAGACCATGTCTAAGGTTACCCGTGCTCTGCAGTGTGAGGCCATGTCTAAGGTTATCCGTGCTCTGCAGTGTGAGGCCGTGTCTAATGTTCTCCGTGCTCTGCAGTGTGAGGCCATGTCTAAGGTAACAAGTGCTCTGCAGTGTGAGGCCATGTCCAAGGTTACCCGTGCTCTGCTGTGTGAGGATGTGTCTAAGGTTACCCATGCTCTGCAGTGTGAGGCCATGTCTAAGGTTACCCATGCTCTGCAGTGTGAGGCCATGTCTAAGGTTACCTCTGCTCTGCAGTGTGAGAACATGTCTAAGGTTACCCGTGCTCTGCAGTGTGAGGATGTGTCTTAGGTTACACATGCTCAGAAGTATGAGGCCATGTCTAAGGTTACCTATGCTCTGCAGTGTGAGGCCGTGTCTAAGGTTACCCGTGCTCTGCAGTGTGAGTCCCTTTCTAAGGTTACCAGTGCTCTGCAGTGTGAGGCCGTGTCTAAGGTTACCCGTGCTCTGCAGTGTGAGACAATGTCTAAGGTTACCCATGCTCTGCAGTGTGAGGCCATGTCTAAGGTTACCTGTGCTCTGCAGTGTGAGGCCCTTTCTAAGGTTACCCGTGCTCTGCAGTGTGAGGCCGTGTCTAAGGTTACCCGTGCTCTGCTGTGAGGATATGTCTAAGGTTACCCATGCTATGCAGAGTGAGGCCGTGTCTAAGGTTACCCGTGCACTGCAGTGTGAGGCCATGTCTAAGGTTACCTATGCTCTGCAGTGTGAGGCCGTGTCTAAGGTTACCAGTTCTCTGCAGTGTGAGGATGTGTCTAGGGTTAACCATGCTCTGCAGTGTGAGGCCGTGTCTAAGGTTACCTGTGCTCTGCAGTGTGAGGCCATGTCTAAGGTTACCGTGTGCTGCAGTGTGAGGCCCTGTCTAAGGTTACCCGAGCTCTGCAGTGTGAGGATGTGTCTAAGGTTACCCATGCTCTGCAGTGTTAGGCTGTGCCTTAGGTTACCCGTGCTCTGCAGTGTGAGGCCATATCTAATTTAACACATGCTCTGCAGTGTTAGTCCGTGTCTAAGGTTACCCGTGCGCTGCAGTGTGAGGATGTGTCTAAGGTTACACATGCTCTGCAGTGTGAGGCCGTGTCTAAGTTTACCCATTCTCTGCAGTGTGAGTCTGTGTCAAAGGTTACCCGGGCTCTGCAGTGTGAGACATTGTCTAAGGTTACCCGTGCTCTGCAGTGTGAGGCCGTGTCGAAGGTTACCTGTGCTCTGCAGTGAGGATATGTCTAAGGTTACCCATGCTATGCAGAGTGAGGCCATGTCTAAGGTTACCCGTGCTCTACAGTGTGAGGCCGTGTCTAAGGTTACCAGTGGTCTGCAGTGTGAGCTCATGTCTAAGGTTACCTGTGCTCTGCAGTGTGAGGATGTGTCTAAGGTTACCCATGCTCTGCAGTGTGAGGCCCTGTCTAATGTTACCCGAGCTCTGCAGGGTGAGGCCATGTCTAAGGTTACCCGTGCTCTTCAGTGTGAGGATATGTCTAAGGTTACCCATGCTCTGCAGTGTGAGGCTGTGTCTAAGGTTACCCGTGCTCGGCAGTGTGAGACGATGTCTAAGCTTACCTGTGCTCTGCAGTGTGAGGCCATGTCTAAGGTTACCGTGTGCTGCAGTGTGAGGCTCTGTCTAAGGTTACCTGTGCGCTGCACTGTGAGGATGTGTCTAAGGTTACCCATGCTATGCAGTGTGAGGCCATGTCTAAGGTTAACTATACTCTGCAGTGTGATGCCGTGTTTAAGGTTACCTGTGCTCTGCAGTATGAGGCCATGTCTAAGGTTACCATGCTCTGCAGTGTGAGGCCGTGTCTAAGGTTACCTGTGCTCTGCAGTGTGAGGCCATGTCTAAGGTTACCGTGTGCTGCAGTGTGAGGCCTGTCTAAGGTTACCCGTGCTCTGTAGTGTGAGGATGTTTCTAAAATTACCCATGCTCTGCAGTGTTAGGGCGTGTCTAAGGTTACCCGTGCTCTGCAGTGTGAGGCCATATCTAATTTAACACATGCTCTGCAGTGTGAGGCCGTGTCTAAGGTTACCCGTGCACTGCAGTGTGAGGATGTTTCTAAGGTTACACATGCTCTGCAGTGTGAGGACGTGTCTAAGGTTACCCGTGCTCTACAGTGTGAGGCCGTGTCTAAGGTTACCCGTGCTCTGCAGTATGAGACAATGTCTAAGGTTACCCGTGCTCTGCAGTGTGAGTCCATGTCTAAGGTTACCTGTGCTAGCAGTGAGGATATGTCTATGGTTTCCCATGCTATGCAGAGTGAGGCCGTGTCTAAGGTTACCCGTGCACTGCAGTGTGAGGCCATGTCTAATGTTTCCTATGCTCTGCAGTGTGAGGCCGTGTCTAAGGTTACCAGTTCTCTGCAGTCTGAGACCGTGTCTAAGGTTACCAGTGGCCTGTAGTGTGAGGCCATGTCTAAGGTTACCCATGCTCTGCAGTGTGAGGATGTGTCTAAGGTTACCCATGCTCTGCAGTGTGAGGCCCTGTCTAAGGTTACCTGTGCTCTGCAGTGTGAGGCCATGTCTAAGGTTACCGTGTGCTGCAGTGTGAGGCCCTGTCTAAGGTTACCCGTGCTCTGCAGTGTGAGGATGTGTCTAAGGTTACCCATGCTCTGCAGTGTTAGGCTGTGTCTTAGGTTACCCGTGCTCTGCAGTGTTAGGCCATATCTAATGTAACCCATGCTCTGCAGTGTGAGGCCATGTCTAAGGTTACCCGTGCGCTGCAGTGTGAGGATGGGTCTAAGGTTACCCGTGCTCTGCAGTGTGAGTCCGTGTCTAAGGTTACCAATGCTATGCAGTATGAGGCCCTGTCTTAGGTTATCAGTGCTCTGCAGTGTGAGGCCTTGTCTAAGGTTACACGTGCTATGCAGTGTGCGGCAGAGTTTAAGGTTATCGGTGCTCTGCAGTGTGAGGCCATGTCTAAGGTTACCCGAGCTCTGCTGTGTGTGGATGTGTCTAAGGTTACCCATGCTCTGCATGTGAGGCCATGTCTAAGGTTACCCGTGTTCTGCAGTGTGAGGCCATGTCTAAGGTTACCTCTGCTCTGCAGTGTGAGACCATGTCTAAAGTTACCCGTGCTCTGCAGTGTGAGGTCATGTCTAAGGTTATCCGTGCTCTGCAGTGTGAGGCCGTGTCTAATGTTCCCCGTGCTCTGCAGTGTGAGGCCATGTCTAAGGTTACACGTGCTCTGCAGTGTGAGGCCATGTCCAAGGTTACCCGTGCTCTCCTGTGTGAGGCCTTGTCTAAGGTTATCCGTGCTCTGCAGTGTGAGGATATCTCTAATGTTCCCCCTGCTCTGCAGTGTGAGGCTGTGTCTATGATTACCCGTGCTCTGCAGTGTGAGGCCGTGTCTAATGTTACCATGCTCTGCAGTGTGAGGCTGTGTCTATGGTTACCCGTGTTCTGCAGTGTGAGGCCTTGTCTAAGGTTATCCGTGCTCTGCAGTGTGAGGCCGGGTCTAATGTTCCCCCTGCTCTGCAGTGTGAGGCTGTGTCTAAGGTTACCCGTGCTCTGCAGTGTGAGGCCTTGTCTAAGGTTACACGTTCTCTGCAGTGTGCGGCCGAGTTTAAGGTTATCCGTGCTCTGCAGTGTGAGGCCATGTCTAAGGTTACCCGTGCTCTGCTGTGTGTGGATGTGTCTAAGGTTACCCATGCTCTGCAGTATGAGTCCATGTCTAAGGTTACCCGTGCTCTGCAGTGTGAGGCCATGTCTAAGGTTACCTCTGCTCTGCAGTGTGAGTCCATGTCTAAGGTTACCAGTGCTCTGCAGTGTGAGGCCTTGTCTAAGGTTATCCCTGCTCTGCAGTGTGAGGCCGTGTCTAATGTTCCCCCTGCTCTGCAGTGTGAGGCTGTGTCTAAGGTTACCCGTGCTCTGCAGTGTGAGGCCTTGTCTAAGGTTACACGTGCTCTGCAGTGTGAGGCCCTTTCTAAGGTTACCCGTGCTCTGCAGTGTGAGGCCATGTCTAAGGTTACCCGTGCTCTGCTGTGTGTGGATGTGTCTAAGGTTACCCATGCTCTGCATGTTAGGCCATGTCTAAGGTTACCCGTGCTCTGCAGTGTGAGGCCATGTCTAAGGTTACCTCTGCTCTGCAGTGTGAGACCATGTCTAAGGTTACCCGTGCTCTGCAGTGTGAGGCCATGTCTAAGGTTATCCGTGCTCTGCAGTGTGAGGCCGTGTCTAATGTTCTCCGTGCTCTGCAGTGTGAGGCCATGTCTAAGGTAACAAGTGCTCTGCAGTGTGAGGCCATGTCCAAGGTTACCCGTGCTCTGCTGTGTGAGGATGTGTTTAAGGTTACCCATGCTCTGCAGTGTGAGGCCATGTCTAAGGTTACCCATGCTCTGCAGTGTGAGGCCATGTCTAAGGTTACCTCTGCTCTGCAGTGTGAGAACATGTCTAAGGTTACCCGTGCTCTGCAGTGTGAGGATGTGTCTTAGGTTACACATGCTCAGAAGTATGAGGCCATGTCTAAGGTTACCTATGCTCTGCAGTGTGAGGCCGTGTCTAAGGTTACCCGTGCTCTGCAGTGTGAGTCCCTTTCTAAGGTTACCAGTGCTCTGCAGTGTGAGGCCGTGTCTAAGGTTACCCGTGCTCTGCAGTGTGAGACAATGTCTAAGGTTACCCATGCTCTGCAGTGTGAGGCCATGTCTAAGGTTACCTGTGCTCTGCAGTGTGAGGCCCTTTCTAAGGTTACCCGTGCTCTGCAGTGTGAGGCCGTGTCTAAGGTTACCCGTGCTCTGCTGTGAGGATATGTCTAAGGTTACCCATGCTATGCAGAGTGAGGCCGTGTCTAAGGTTACCCGTGCACTGCAGTGTGAGGCCATGTCTAAGGTTACCTATGCTCTGCAGTGTGAGGCCGTGTCTAAGGTTACCAGTTCTCTGCAGTGTGAGGATGTGTCTAGGGTTAACCATGCTCTGCAGTGTGAGGCCGTGTCTAAGGTTACCTGTGCTCTGCAGTGTGAGGCCATGTCTAAGGTTACCGTGTGCTGCAGTGTGAGGCCCTGTCTAAGGTTACCCGAGCTCTGCAGTGTGAGGATGTGTCTAAGGTTACCCATGCTCTGCAGTGTTAGGCTGTGCCTTAGGTTACCCGTGCTCTGCAGTGTGAGGCCATATCTAATTTAACACATGCTCTGCAGTGTTAGTCCGTGTCTAAGGTTACCCGTGCGCTGCAGTGTGAGGATGTGTCTAAGGTTACACATGCTCTGCAGTGTGAGGCCGTGTCTAAGTTTACCCATTCTCTGCAGTGTGAGTCTGTGTCAAAGGTTACCCGGGCTCTGCAGTGTGAGACATTGTCTAAGGTTACCCGTGCTCTGCAGTGTGAGGCCGTGTCGAAGGTTACCTGTGCTCTGCAGTGAGGATATGTCTAAGGTTACCCATGCAATGCAGAGTGAGGCCGTGTCTAAGGTTACCCGTGCTCTGCAATGTGAGGCCGTGTCTAAGGTTACCAGTGGTCTGCAGTGTGAGCTCATGTCTAAGGTTACCTGTGCTCTGCAGTGTGAGGATGTGTCTAAGGTTACCCATGCTCTGCAGTGTGAGGCCCTGTCTAATGTTACCCGAGCTCTGCAGGGTGAGGCCATGTCTAAGGTTACCCGTGCTCTTCAGTGTGAGGATATGTCTAAGGTTACCCATGCTCTGCAGTGTGAGGCTGTGTCTAAGGTTACCCGTGCTCGGCAGTGTGAGACGATGTCTAAGCTTACCTGTGCTCTGCAGTGTGAGGCCATGTCTAAGGTTACCGTGTGCTGCAGTGTGAGGCTCTGTCTAAGGTTACCTGTGCGCTGCACTGTGAGGATGTGTCTAAGGTTACCCATGCTATGCAGTGTGAGGCCATGTCTAAGGTTAACTATACTCTGCAGTGTGATGCCGTGTTTGAGGTTACCTGTGCTCTGCAGTATGAGGCCATGTCTAAGGTTACCATGCTCTGCAGTGTGAGGCCGTGTCTAAGGTTACCTGTGCTCTGCAGAGTGAGGCCATGTCTAAGGTTACCGTGTGCTGCAGTGTGAGGCCCTGTCTAAGGTTACCCGAGCTCTGCAGTGTGAGGATGTGTCTAAGGTTACCCATGCTCTGCAGTGTTAGGCTGTGCCTTAGGTTACCCGTGCTCTGCAGTGTGAGGCCATATCTAATTTAACACATGCTCTGCAGTGTTAGTCCGTGTCTAAGGTTACCCGTGCGCTGCAGTGTGAGGATGTGTCTAAGGTTACACATGCTCTGCAGTGTGAGGCCGTGTCTAAGTTTACCCATTCTCTGCAGTGTGAGTCTGTGTCAAAGGTTACCCGGGCTCTGCAGTGTGAGACATTGTCTAAGGTTACCCGTGCTCTGCAGTGTGAGGCCGTGTCGAAGGTTACCTGTGCTCTGCAGTGAGGATATGTCTAAGGTTACCCATGCTATGCAGAGTGAGGCCGTGTCTAAGGTTACCCGTGCTCTGCAGTGTGAGGCCGTGTCTAAGGTTACCAGTGGTCTGCAGTGTGAGCTCATGTCTAAGGTTACCTGTGCTCTGCAGTGTGAGGATGTGTCTAAGGTTACCCATGCTCTGCAGTGTGAGGCCCTGTCTAATGTTACCCGAGCTCTGCAGGGTGAGGCCATGTCTAAGGTTACCCGTGCTCTTCAGTGTGAGGATATGTCTAAGGTTACCCATGCTCTGCAGTGTGAGGCTGTGTCTAAGGTTACCCGTGCTCGGCAGTGTGAGACGATGTCTAAGCTTACCTGTGCTCTGCAGTGTGAGGCCATGTCTAAGGTTACCATGTGCTGCAGTGTGAGGCTCTGTCTAAGGTTACCTGTGCGCTGCACTGTGAGGATGTGTCTAAGGTTACCCATGCTATGCAGTGTGAGGCCATGTCTAAGGTTAACTATACTCTGCAGTGTGATGCCGTGTTTAAGGTTACCTGTGCTCTGCAGTATGAGGCCATGTCTAAGGTTACCATGCTCTGCAGTGTGAGGCCGTGTCTAAGGTTACCTGTGCTCTGCAGTGTGAGGCCATGTCTAAGGTTACCGTGTGCTGCAGTGTGAGGCCCTGTCTAAGGTTACCCGTGCTCTGTAGTGTGAGGATGTTTCTAAAATTACCCATGCTCTGCAGTGTTAGGGCGTGTCTAAGGTTACCCGTGCTCTGCAGTGTGAGGCCATATCTAATTTAACACATGCTCTGCAGTGTGAGGCCGTGTCTAAGGTTACCCGTGCACTGCAGTGTGAGGATGTTTCTAAGGTTACACATGCTCTGCAGTGTGAGGACGTGTCTAAGGTTACCCGTGCTCTACAGTGTGAGGCCGTGTCTAAGGTTACCCGTGCTCTGCAGTATGAGACAATGTCTAAGGTTACCCGTGCTCTGCAGTGTGAGTCCATGTCTAAGGTTACCTGTGCTAGCAGTGAGGATATGTCTATGGTTTCCCATGCTATGCAGAGTGAGGCCGTGTCTAAGGTTACCCGTGCACTGCAGTGTGAGGCCATGTCTAATGTTTCCTATGCTCTGCAGTGTGAGGCCGTGTCTAAGGTTACCAGTTCTCTGAAGTCTGAGACCGTGTCTAAGGTTACCAGTGGCCTGTAGTGTGAGGCCATGTCTAAGGTTACCCATGCTCTGCAGTGTGAGGATGTGTCTAAGGTTACCCATGCTCTGCAGTGTGAGGCCCTGTCTAAGGTTACCTGGGCTCTGCAGTGTGAGGCCATGTCTAAGGTTACCGTGTGCTGCAGTGTGAGGCCCTGTCTAAGGTTACCCGTGCTCTGCAGTGTGAGGATGTGTCTAAGGTTACCCATGCTCTGCAGTGTTAGGCTGTGTCTTAGGTTACCCGTGCTCTGCAGTGTTAGGCCATATCTAATGTAACCCATGCTCTGCAGTGTGAGGCCATGTCTAAGGTTACCCGTGCGCTGCAGTGTGAGGATGGGTCTAAGGTTACCCGTGCTCTGCAGTGTGAGTCCGTGTCTAAGGTTACCAATGCTATGCAGTATGAGGCCCTGTCTAAGGTTATCAGTGCTCTGCAGTGTGAGGCCTTGTCTAAGGTTACACGTGCTATGCAGTGTGAGGCAGAGTTTAAGGTTATCGGTGCTCTGCAGTGTGAGGCCATGTCTAAGGTTACCCGAGCTCTGCTGTGTGTGGATGTGTCTAAGGTTACCCATGCTCTGCATGTGAGGCCATGTCTAAGGTTACCCGTGTTCTGCAGTGTGAGGCCATGTCTAAGGTTACCTCTGCTCTGCAGTGTGAGACCATGTCTAAAGTTACCCGTGCTCTGCAGTGTGAGGTCATGTCTAAGGTTATCCGTGCTCTGCAGTGTGAGGCCGTGTCTAATGTTCCCCGTGCTCTGCAGTGTGAGGCCATGTCTAAGGTTACACGTGCTCTGCAGTGTGAGGCCATGTCCAAGGTTACCCGTGCTCTCCTGTGTGAGGCCTTGTCTAAGGTTATCCGTGCTCTGCAGTGTGAGGATATCTCTAATGTTCCCCTGCTCTGCAGTGTGAGGCTGTGTCTATGATTACCCGTGCTCTGCAGTGTGAGGCCGTGTCTAATGTTACCATGCTCTGCAGTGTGAGGCTGTGTCTATGGTTACCCGTGTTCTGCAGTGTGAGGCCTTGTCTAAGGTTATCCGTGCTCTGCAGTGTGAGGCCGGGTCTAATGTTCCCCCTGCTCTGCAGTGTGAGGCTGTGTCTAAGGTTACCCGTGCTCTGCAGTGTGAGGCCTTGTCTAAGGTTACACGTTCTCTGCAGTGTGCGGCCGAGTTTAAGGTTATCCGTGCTCTGCAGTGTGAGGCCATGTCTAAGGTTACCCGTGCTCTGCTGTGTGTGGATGTGTCTAAGGTTACCCATGCTCTGCAGTATGAGTCCATGTCTAAGGTTACCCGTGCTCTGCAGTGTGAGGCCATGTCTAAGGTTACCTCTGCTCTGCAGTGTGAGACCATGTCTAAGGTTACCCGTGCTCTGCAGTGTGAGGCCTTGTCTAAGGTTATCCGTGCTCTGCAGTGTGAGGCCGTGTCTAATGTTCCCCCTGCTCTGCAGTGTGGGGCTGTGTCTAATGTTACCATGCTCTGCAGTGTGAGGCCGTGTCTAAGGTTACCAAGCTATGAAATATGATGCCATGTCTAAGGTTATCCGTGCTCTGCAGTGTGAGGCCGTGTCTAATGTTCCCCCTGCTCGGCAGTGTGAGGCTGTGTCTAAGGTTACCCGTGCTCTGCAGTGTGAGGCCTTGTCTAAGGTTACACGTGCTCTGCAGTGTGCGGCCGAGTTTAAGGTTATCCGTGCTCTGCAGTGTGAGGCCATGTCTAAGGTTACCCGTGCTCTGCTGAGTGTGGATGTGTCTAAGGTTACCCATGCTCTGCATGTTAGGCCATGTCTATGGTTACCCGTGCTCTGCAGTGTGAGGCCATGTCTAAGGTTACCTCTGCTCTGCAGTGTGAGACCATGTCTAAGGTTACCCGTGCTCTGCAGTGTGAGGCCATGTCTAAGGTTATCCGTGCTCTGCAGTGTGAGGCCGTGTCTAATGTTCTCCGTGCTCTGCAGTGTGAGGCCATGTCTAAGGTAACAAGTGCTCTGCAGTGTGAGGCCATGTCCAAGGTTACCCGTGCTCTGCTGTGTGAGGATGTGTCTAAGGTTACCCATGCTCTGCAGTGTGAGGCCATGTCTAAGGTTACCCATGCTCTGCAGTGTGAGGCCATGTCTAAGGTTACCTCTGCTCTGCAGTGTGAGAACATGTCTAAGGTTACCCGTGCTCTGCAGTGTGAGGATGTGTCTTAGGTTACACATGCTCAGAAGTATGAGGCCATGTCTAAGGTTACCTATGCTCTGCAGTGTGAGGCCGTGTCTAAGGTTACCCGTGCTCTGCAGTGTGAGTCCCTTTCTAAGGTTACCAGTGCTCTGCAGTGTGAGGCCGTGTCTAAGGTTACACGTGCTCTGCAGTGTGAGACAATGTCTAAGGTTACCCATGCTCTGCAGTGTGAGGCCATGTCTAAGGTTACCTGTGCTCTGCAGTGTGAGGCCCTTTCTAAGGTTACCCGTGCTCTGCAGTGTGAGGCCGTGTCTAAGGTTACCCGTGCTCTGCTGTGAGGATATGTCTAAGGTTACCCATGCTATGCAGAGTGAGGCCGTGTCTAAGGTTACCCGTGCACTGCAGTGTGAGGCCATGTCTAAGGTTACCTATGCTCTGCAGTGTGAGGCCGTGTCTAAGGTTACCAGTTCTCTGCAGTGTGAGGATGTGTCTAGGGTTAACCATGCTCTGCAGTGTTAGGCTGTGTCTTAGGTTACCCGTGCTCTGCAGTGTTAGGCCATATCTAATGTAACCCATGCTCTGCAGTGTGAGGCCATGTCTAAGGTTACCCGTGCGCTGCAGTGTGAGGATGGGTCTAAGGTTACCCGTGCTCTGCAGTGTGAGTCCGTGTCTAAGGTTACCAATGCTATGCAGTATGAGGCCCTGTCTAAGGTTATCAGTGCTCTGCAGTGTGAGGCCTTGTCTAAGGTTACACGTGCTATGCAGTGTGCGGCAGAGTTTAAGGTTATCGGTGCTCTGCAGTGTGAGGCCATGTCTAAGGTTACCCGAGCTCTGCTGTGTGTGGATGTGTCTAAGGTTACCCATGCTCTGCATGTGAGGCCATGTCTAAGGTTACCCGTGTTCTGCAGTGTGAGGCCATGTCTAAGGTTACCTCTGCTCTGCAGTGTGAGACCATGTCTAAAGTTACCCGTGCTCTGCAGTGTGAGGTCATGTCTAAGGTTATCCGTGCTCTGCAGTGTGAGGCCGTGTCTAATGTTCCCCGTGCTCTGCAGTGTGAGGCCATGTCTAAGGTTACACGTGCTCTGCAGTGTGAGGCCATGTCCAAGGTTACCCGTGCTCTCCTGTGTGAGGCCTTGTCTAAGGTTATCCGTGCTCTGCAGTGTGAGGATATCTCTAATGTTCCCCCTGCTCTGCAGTGTGAGGCTGTGTCTATGATTACCCGTGCTCTGCAGTGTGAGGCCGTGTCTAATGTTACCATGCTCTGCAGTGTGAGGCTGTGTCTATGGTTACCCGTGTTCTGCAGTGTGAGGCCTTGTCTAAGGTTATCGGTGCTCTGCAGTGTGAGGCCGTGTCTAATGTTCCCCCTGCTCTGCAGTGTGAGGCCCTTTCTAAGGTTACCCGTGCTCTGCAGTGTGAGGCCGTGTCTAAGGTTACCCGTGCTCTGCTGTGAGGATATGTCTAAGGTTACCCATGCTATGCAGAGTGAGGCCGTGTCTAAGGTTACCCGTGCACTGCAGTGTGAGGCCATGTCTAAGGTTACCTATGCTCTGCAGTGTGAGGCCGTGTCTAAGGTTACCAGTTCTCTGCAGTGTGAGGATGTGTCTAGGGTTAACCATGCTCTGCAGTGTGAGGCCGTGTCTAAGGTTACCTGTGCTCTGCAGTGTGAGGCCCTTTCTAAGTTTACCCGTGCTCTGCAGTGTGAGGCCGTGTCTAAGGTTACCCGTGCTCTGCTGTGAGGATATGTCTAAGGTTACCCATGCTATGCAGAGTGAGGCCGTGTCTAAGGTTACCCGTGCACTGCAGTGTGAGGCCATGTCTAAGGTTACCTATGCTCTGCAGTGTGAGGCCGTGTCTAAGGTTACCAGTTCTCTGCAGTGTGAGGTTGTGTCTAGGGTTAACCATGCTCTGCAGTGTGAGGCCGTGTCTAAGGTTACCTGTGCTCTGCAGTGTGAGGCCATGTCTAAGGTTACCGTGTGCTGCAGTGTGAGGCCCTGTCTAAGGTTACCCGAGCTCTGCAGTGTGAGGATGTGTCTAAGGTTACCCATGCTCTGCAGTGTTAGGCTGTGCCTTAGGTTACCCGTGCTCTGCAGTGTGAGGCCATATCTAATTTAACACATGCTCTGCAGTGTTAGTCCGTGTCTAAGGTTACCCGTGCGCTGCAGTGTGAGGATGTGTCTAAGGTTACACATGCTCTGCAGTGTGAGGCCGTGTCTAAGTTTACCCATGCTCTGCAGTGTGAGTCTGTGTCAAAGGTTACCCGGGCTCTGCAGTGTGAGACATTGTCTAAGGTTACCCGTGCTCTGCAGTGTGAGGCCGTGTCGAAGGTTACCTGTGCTCTGCAGTGAGGATATGTCTAAGGTTACCCATGCTATGCAGAGTGAGGCCGTGTCTAAGGTTACCCGTGCTCTGCAGTGTGAGGCCGTGTCTAAGGTTACCAGTGGTCTGCAGTGTGAGCTCATGTCTAAGGTTACCTGTGCTCTGCAGTGTGAGGATGTGTCTAAGGTTACCCATGCTCTGCAGTGTGAGGCCCTGTCTAATGTTACCCGAGCTCTGCAGGGTGAGGCCATGTCTAAGGTTACCCGTGCTCTTCAGTGTGAGGATATGTCTAAGGTTACCCATGCTCTGCAGTGTGAGGCTGTGTCTAAGGTTACCCGAGCTCGGCAGTGTGAGACGATGTCTAAGCTTACCTGTGCTCTGCAGTGTGAGGCCATGTCTAAGGTTACCGTGTGCTGCAGTGTGAGGCTCTGTCTAAGGTTACCTGTGCGCTGCACTGTGAGGATGTGTCTAAGGTTACCCATGCTATGCAGTGTGAGGCCATGTCTAAGGTTAACTATACTCTGCAGTGTGATGCCGTGTTTAAGGTTACCCGTGCTCTGCAGTATGAGGCCATGTCTAAGGTTACCATGCTCTGCAGTGTGAGGCCGTGTCTAAGGTTACCTGTGCTCTGCAGTGTGAGGCCATGTCTAAGGTTACCGTGTGCTGCAGTGTGAGGCCCTGTCTAAGGTTACCCGTGCTCTGTAGTGTGAGGATGTTTCTAAAATTACCCATGCTCTGCAGTGTTAGGGCGTGTCTAAGGTTACCCGTGCTCTGCAGTGTGAGGCCATATCTAATTTAACACATGCTCTGCAGTGTGAGGCCGTGTCTAAGGTTACCCGTGCACTGCAGTGTGAGGATGTTTCTAAGGTTACACATGCTCTGCAGTGTGAGGACGTGTCTAAGGTTACCCGTGCTCTACAGTGTGAGGCCGTGTCTAAGGTTACCCGTGCTCTGCAGTATGAGACAATGTCTAAGGTTACCCGTGCACTGCAGTGTGAGTCCATGTCTAATGTTACCTGTGCTAGCAGTGAGGATATGTCTAAGGTTTCCCATGCTATGCAGAGTGAGGCCGTGTCTAAGGTTACCCGTGCACTGCAGTGTGAGGCCATGTCTAATGTTTCCTATGCTCTGCAGTGTGAGGCCGTGTCTAAGGTTACCAGTTCTCTGCAGTGTGAGACCGTGTCTAAGGTTACCAGTGGCCTGTAGTGTGAGGCCATGTCTAAGGTTACCCATGCTCTGCAGTGTGAGGATGTGTCTAAGGTTACCAATGCTCTGCAGTGTGAGGCCCTGTCTAAGGTTACCTGTGCTCTGCAGTGTGAGGCCATGTCTAAGGTTACCGTGTGCTGCAGTGTGAGGCCCTGTCTAAGGTTACCCGTGCTCTGCAGTGTGAGGCCGTGTCGAAGGTTACCTGTGCTCTGCAGTGAGGATATGTCTAAGGTTACCCATGCTATGCAGAGTGAGGCCGTGTCTAAGGTTACCCGTGCTCTGCAGTGTGAGGCCGTGTTTAAGGTTACCAGTGGTCTGCAGTGTGAGCTCATGTCTAAGGTTACCTGTGCTCTGCAGTGTGAGGATGTGTCTAAGGTTACCCATGCTCTGCAGTGTGAGGCCCTGTCTAATGTTACCCGAGCTCTGCAGGGTGAGGCCATGTCTAAGGTTACCCGTGCTCTTCAGTGTGAGGATATGTCTAAGGTTACCCATGCTCTGCAGTGTGAGGCTGTGTCTAAGGTTACCCGTGCTCGGCAGTGTGAGACGATGTCTAAGCTTACCTGTGCTCTGCAGTGTGAGGCCATGTCTAAGGTTACCATGTGCTGCAGTGTGAGGCTCTGTCTAAGGTTACCTGTGCGCTGCACTGTGAGGATGTGTCTAAGGTTACCCATGCTATGCAGTGTGAGGCCATGTCTAAGGTTAACTATACTCTGCAGTGTGATGCCGTGTTTAAGGTTACCTGTGCTCTGCAGTATGAGGCCATGTCTAAGGTTACCATGCTCTGCAGTGTGAGGCCGTGTCTAAGGTTACCTGTGCTCTGCAGTGTGAGGCCATGTCTAAGGTTACCGTGTGCTGCAGTGTGAGGCCCTGTCTAAGGTTACCCGTGCTCTGTAGTGTGAGGATGTTTCTAAAATTACCCATGCTCTGCAGTGTTAGGGCGTGTCTAAGGTTACCCGTGCTCTGCAGTGTGAGGCCATATCTAATTTAACACATGCTCTGCAGTGTGAGGCCGTGTCTAAGGTTACCCGTGCACTGCAGTGTGAGGATGTGTCTAAGGTTACCCATGCTCTGCAGTGTGAGGCCCTGTCTAATGTTACCCGAGCTCTGCAGGGTGAGGCCATGTCTAAGGTTACCCGTGCTCTTCAGTGTGAGGATATGTCTAAGGTTACCCATGCTCTGCAGTGTGAGGCTGTGTCTAAGGTTACCCGAGCTCGGCAGTGTGAGACGATGTCTAAGCTTACCTGTGCTCTGCAGTGTGAGGCCATGTCTAAGGTTACCGTGTGCTGCAGTGTGAGGCTCTGTCTAAGGTTACCTGTGCGCTGCACTGTGAGGATGTGTCTAAGGTTACCCATGCTATGCAGTGTGAGGCCATGTCTAAGGTTAACTATACTCTGCAGTGTGATGCCGTGTTTAAGGTTACCCGTGCTCTGCAGTATGAGGCCATGTCTAAGGTTACCATGCTCTGCAGTGTGAGGCCGTGTCTAAGGTTACCTGTGCTCTGCAGTGTGAGGCCATGTCTAAGGTTACCGTGTGCTGCAGTGTGAGGCCCTTTCTAAGGTTACCCGTGCTCTGTAGTGTGAGGATGTTTCTAAAATTACCCATGCTCTGCAGTGTTAGGGCGTGTCTAAGGTTACCCGTGCTCTGCAGTGTGAGGCCATATCTAATTTAACACATGCTCTGCAGTGTGAGGCCGTGTCTAAGGTTACCCGTGCACTGCAGTGTGAGGATGTTTCTAAGGTTACACATGCTCTGCAGTGTGAGGACGTGTCTAAGGTTACCCGTGCTCTACAGTGTGAGGCCGTGTCTAAGGTTACCCGTGCTCTGCAGTATGAGACAATGTCTAAGGTTACCCGTGCTCTGCAGTGTGAGTCCATGTCTAAGGTTACCTGTGCTAGCAGTGAGGATATGTCTAAGGTTTCCCATGCTATGCAGAGTGAGGCCGTGTCTAAGGTTACCCGTGCACTGCAGTGTGAGACCGTGTCTAAGGTTACCAGTGGCCTGTAGTGTGAGGCCATGTCTAAGGTTACCCATGCTCTGCAGTGTGAGGATGTGTCTAAGGTTACCCATGCTCTGCAGTGTGAGGCCCTGTCTAAGGTTACCTGTGCTCTGCAGTGTGAGGCCATGTCTAAGGTTACCGTGTGCTGCAGTGTGAGGCCCTGTCTAAGGTTACCCGTGCTCTGCAGTGTGAGGATGTGTCTAAGGTTACCCATGCTCTGCAGTGTTAGGCTGTGTCTTAGGTTACCCGTGCTCTGCAGTGTTAGGCCATATCTAATGTAACCCATGCTCTGCAGTGTGAGGCCATGTCTAAGGTTACCCGTGCGCTGCAGTGTGAGGATGTGTCTAAGGTTACCCGTGCTCTGCAGTGTGAGTCCGTGTCTAAGGTTACCAATGCTATGCAGTATGAGGCCCTGTCTAAGGTTATCAGTGCTCTGCAGTGTGAGGCCTTGTCTAAGGTTACACGTGCTATGCAGTGTGCGGCAGAGTTTAAGGTTATCGGTGCTCTGCAGTGTGAGGCCATGTCTAAGGTTACCCGAGCTCTGCTGTGTGTGGATGTGTCTAAGGTTACCCATGCTCTGCATGTGAGGCCATGTCTAAGGTTACCCGTGTTCTGCAGTGTGAGGCCATGTCTAAGGTTACCTCTGCTCTGCAGTGTGAGACCATGTCTAAAGTTACCCGTGCTCTGCAGTGTGAGGTCATGTCTAAGGTTATCCGTGCTCTGCAGTGTGAGGCCGTGTCTAATGTTCCCCATGCTCTGCAGTGTGAGGCCATGTCTAAGGTTACACGTGCTCTGCAGTGTGAGGCCATGTCCAAGGTTACCCGTGCTCTCCTGTTTGAGGCCTTGTCTAAGGTTATCCGTGCTCTGCAGTGTGAGGATATCTCTAATGTTCCCCCTGCTCTGTAGTGTGAGGCTGTGTCTATGATTACCCGTGCTCTGCAGTGTGAGGCCGTGTCTAATGTTACCATGCTCTGCAGTGTGAGGCTGTGTCTATGGTTACCCGTGTTCTGCAGTGTGAGGCCTTGTCTAAGGTTATCCGTGCTCTGCAGTGTGAGGCCGTGTCTAATGTTCCCCCTGCTCTGCAGTGTGAGGCTGTGTCTAAGGTTACCCGTGCTCTGCAGTGTGAGGCCTTGTCTAAGGTTACACGTGCTCTGCAGTGTGCGGCCGAGTTTAAGGTTATCCGTGCTCTGCAGTGTGAGGCCATGTCTAAGGTTACCCGTGCTCTGCTGTGTGTGGATGTGTCTAAGGTTACCCATGCTCTGCATGTGAGGCCATGTCTAAGGTTACCCGTGCTCTGCAGTGTGAGGCCCTGTCTAAGGTTACCTCTGCTCTGCAGTGTGAGACCATGTCTAAGGTTACCCGTGCTCTGCAGTGTGAGGCCATGTCTAAGGTTATCCGTGCTCTGCAGTGTGAGGCCGTGTCTAATGTTCCCCGTGCTCTGCAGTGTGAGGCCATGTATAAGGTAACCCGTGCTCTGCAGTGTGAGGCCATGTCCAAGGTTACCCGTGCTCTGCTGTGTGAGGATGTGTCTAAGGTTACGCATGCTCTGCAGTGTGAGGCCATGTCTAAGGTTACCCGTGCTCTGCAGTGTGAGGCCGTGTCTAAGGTTACCTGTGAGAACATGTCTAAGGTTACCCGTGCTCTGCAGTGTGAGGCCGTGTCTAAGGTTACCTGTGCTCTGCATTGTGAGGCCGTGTCTAATGTTACCATGCTCTGTAGTGTGAGGCCGTGTCTAAGATTACCCGTGCTCTGCAGTGTGAGGATGTGTCTTAGGTTACACATGCTCAGCAGTATGATGCCATGTCTAAGGTTACCTATGCTCTGCAGTGTGAGGCCGTGTCTAAGGTTACCCGTGCTCTGCAGTGTGAGTCCCTTTCTAAGGTTACCCGTGCTCTGCAGTGTGAGGCCGTGTCTAAGGTTACCCGTGCTCTGCAGTGTGAGACAATGTCTAAGGTTACCCGTGCTCTGCAGTGTGAGGCCATGTCTAAGGTTACCTGTGCTCTGCAGTGTGAGGCCCTTTCTAAGGTTACCCGTGCTCTGCAGTGTGAGGCCGTGTCTAAGGTTACCCGTGCTCTGCTGTGAGGATATGTCTAAAGTTACCCATGCTATTCAGAGTGAGGCCGTGTCTAAGGTTACCCGTGCACTGCAGTGTGAGGCCATGTCTAATGTTACCTATGCTCTGCAGTGTGAGGCCGTGTCTAAGGTTACCCGTGCTCTGCAGTGTGAGGCCATGTCTAAGGTTACCTCTGCTCTGCAGTGTGAGACCATGTCTAAGGTTACCCGTGCTCTGCAGTGTGAGGCCTTGTCTAAGGTTATCCGTGCTCTGCAGTGTGAGGATATCTCTAATGTTCCCCCTGCTCTGCAGTGTGAGGCTGTGTCTATGATTACCCGTGCTCTGCAGTGTGAGGCCGTGTCTAATGTTACCATGCTCTGCAGTTTGAGGCTGTGTCTAAGGTTACCCGTGCTCTGCAGTGTGAGGCCTTGTCTAAGGTTACAAGTGCTCTGCAGTGTGCGGCCGAGTTTAAGGTTATCCGTGCTCTGCAGTGTGAGGCCATGTATAAGGTTACCCGTGCTCTGCTGTGTGTGGATGTGTCTAAGGTTACCCATGCTCTGCATGTTAGGCCATGTCTAAGGTTACCCGTGCTCTGCAGTGTGAGGCCATGTCTAAGGTTACCTCTGCTCTGCAGTGTGAGACCATGTCTAAGGTTACCGGTGCTCTGCAGTGTGAGGCCATGTCTAAGGTTATCCGTGCTCTGCAGTGTGAGGCCGTGTCTAATGTTCCCCGTGCTCTGCAGTGTGAGGCCATGTCTAAGGTAACCCGTGCTCTGCAGTGTGAGGCCATGTCCAAGGTTACCCGTGCTCTGCTGTGTGAGGATGTGTCTAAGGTTACCCATGCTCTGCAGTGTGAGGCCATGTCTAAGGTTACCCATGCTCTGCAGTGTGAGGCCATGTCTAAGGTTACCTCTGCTCTGCAGTGTGAGAACATGTCTAAGGTTACCCGTGCTCTGCGTGTGAGGCCGTGTCTAAGGTTACCTGTGCTCTGCATTGTGAGGCCGTGTCTAATGTTACCATGCTCTGTAGTGTGAGGCCGTGTCTAAGGTTACTCGTGCTCTGCAGTGTGAGGCCGTGTCTAAGGTTACCCGTGCTCTGCAGTGTGAGTCCCTTTCTAAGGTTACCCGTGCTCTGCAGTGTGAGGCCGTGTCTAAGGTTACCCGTGCTCTGCAGTGTGAGACAATGTCTAAGGTTACCCGTGCTCTGCAGTGTGAGGCCATGTCTAAGGTTACCTGTGCTCTGCAGTGTGAGGCCCTTTCTAAGGTTACCCGTGCTCTGCAGTGTGAGGCCGTGTCTAAGGTTACCCGTGCTCTGCTGTGAGGATATGTCTAAAGTTACCCATGCTATTCAGAGTGAGGCCGTGTCTAAGGTTACCCGTGCACTGCAGTGTGAGGCCATGTCTAATGTTACCTATGCTCTGCAGTGTGAGGCCGTGTCTAAGGTTACCCGTGCTCTGCAATGTGAGGCCATGTCTAAGGTTACCTCTGCTCTGCAGTGTGAGACCATGTCTAAGGTTACCCGTGCTCTGCAGTGTGAGGCCTTGTCTAAGGTTATCCGTGCTCTGCAGTGTGAGGATATCTCTAATGTTCCCCCTGCTCTGCAGTGTGAGGCTGTGTCTATGATTACCCGTGCTCTGCAGTGTGAGGCCGTGTCTAATGTTACCATGCTCTGCAGTGTGAGGCTGTGTCTAAGGTTACCCGTGCTCTGCAGTGTGAGGCCTTGTCTAAGGTTACACGTGCTCTGCAGTGTGCGGCCGAGTTTAAGGTTATCCGTGCTCTGCAGTGTGAGGCCATGTCTAAGGTTACCCGTGCTCTGCTGTGTGTGGATGTGTCTAAGGTTACCCATGCTCTGCATGTTAGGCCATGTCTAAGGTTACCCGTGCTCTGCAGTGTGAGGCCATGTCTAAGGTTACCTCTGCTCTGCAGTGTGAGACCATGTCTAAGGTTACCGGTGCTCTGCAGTGTGAGGCCATGTCTAAGGTTATCCGTGCTCTGCAGTGTGAGGCCGTGTCTAATGTTCCCCGTGCTCTGCAGTGTGAGGCCATGTCTAAGGTAACCCGTGCTCTGCAGTGTGAGGCCATGTCCAAGGTTACCCGTGCTCTGCTGTGTGAGGATGTGTCTAAGGTTACCCATGCTCTGCAGTGTGAGGCCATGTCTAAGGTTACCCGTGCTCTGCAGTGTGAGGCCATGTCTAAGGTTACCTCTGCTCTGCAGTGTGAGAACATGTCTAAGGTTACCCGTGCTCTGCGTGTGAGGCCGTGTCTAAGGTTACCTGTGCTCTGCATTGTGAGGCCGTGTCTAATGTTACCATGCTCTGTAGTGTGAGGCCGTGTCTAAGGTTACTCGTGCTCTGCAGTGTGAGGATGTGTCTTAGGTTACACATGCTCAGCAGTATGATGCCATGTCTAAGGTTACCTATGCTCTGCAGTGTGAGGCCGTGTCTAAGGTTACCCGTGCTCTGCAGTGTGAGTCCCTTTCTAAGGTTACCCGTGCTCTGCAGTGTGAGGCCGTGTCTAAGGTTACCCGTGCTCTGCAGTGTGAGACAATGTCTAAGGTTACCCGTGCTCTGCAGTGTGAAGCCATGTCTAAGGTTACCTGTGCTCTGCAGTGTGAGGCCCTTTCTAAGGTTACCCGTGCTCTGCAGTGTGAGGCCGTGTCTAAGGTTACCCGTGCTCTGCTGTGAGGATATGTCTAAGGTTACCCATGGTATTCAGAGTGAGGCCGTGTCTAAGGTTACCCGTGCACTGCAGTGTGAGGCCATGTCTAATGTTACCTATGCTCTGCAGTGTGAGGCCGTGTCTAAGGTTACCTGTGCTCTGCAGTGTGAGGCCGTGTCTAAGTTTACCTGTGCTCTGCAGTGTGAGGCCGTGTCTAAGGTTACCAGTGGTCTGCAGTGTGAAGCCATATCTAAGGTTACCCGTGCTCTGCAGTGTGAGGATGTGTCTAAGGTTACCCATGCTCTGCAGTGTGAGGCCGTGTCTAATATTACCCGTGCTCTGCAGTGTGAGGCCATGTCTAAGGTTACCTCTGCTCTGCAGTGTGAGAACATGTCTAAGGTTACCCGTGCTCTGCAGTGTGAGGCCGGGTCTAAGGTTACCTGTGCTCTGCATTGTGAGGCCGTGTCTAATGTTACCATGCTCTGTAGTGTGAGGCCGTGTCTAAGATTACCCGTGCTCTGCAGTGTGAGGATGTGTCTTAGGTTACACATGCTCAGCAGTATGATGCCATGTCTAAGGTTACCTATGCTCTGCAGTGTGAGGCCGTGTCTAAGGTTACCCTTGCTCTGCAGTGTGAGTCCCTTTCTAAGGTTACCCGTGCTCTGCAGTGTGAGGCCGTGTCTAAGGTTACCCGTGCTCTGCAGTGTGAGACAATGTCTAAGGTTACCCGTGCTCTGCAGTGTGAGGCCATGTCTAAGGTTACCTGTGCTCTGCAGTGTGAGGCCCTTTCTAAGGTTACCCGTGCTCTGCAGTGTGAGGCCGTGTCTAAGGTTACCCGTGCTCTGCTGTGAGGATATGTCTAAGGTTACCCATGCTATTCAGAGTGAGGCCGTGTCTAAGGTTACCCGTGCACTGCAGTGTGAGGCCATGTCTAATGTTACCTATGCTCTGCAGTGTGAGGCCGTGTCTAAGGTTACCCGTGCTCTGCAGTGTGAGGCCATGTCTAAGGTTACCTCTGCTCTGCAGTGTGAGACCATGTCTAAGGTTACCCGTGCTCTGCAGTGTGAGGCCTTGTCTAAGGTTATCCGTGCTCTGCAGTGTGAGGATATCTCTAATGTTCCCCCTGCTCTGCAGTGTGAGGCTGTGTCTATGATTACCCGTGCTCTGCAGTGTGAGGCCGTGTCTAATGTTACCATGCTCTGCAGTGTGAGGCTGTGTCTAAGGTTACCCGTGCTCTGCAGTGTGAGGCCTTGTCTAAGGTTACACGTGCTCTGCAGTGTGCAGCCGAGTTTAAGGTTATCCGTGCTCTGCAGTGTGAGGCCATGTCTAAGGTTACCCGTGCTCTGCTGTGTGTGGATGTGTCTAAGTTTACCCATGCTCTGCATGTTAGGCCATGTCTAAGGTTACCCGTGCTCTGCAGTGTGAGGCCATGTCTAAGGTTACCTCTGCTCTGCAGTGTGAGACCATGTCTAAAGTTACCGGTGCTCTGCAGTGTGAGGCCATGTCTAAGGTTATCCGTGCTCTGCAGTGTGAGGCCGTGTCTAATGTTCCCCGTGCTCTGCAGTGTGAGGCCATGTCTAAGGTAACCCGTGCTCTGCAGTGTGAGGCCATGTCCAAGGTTACCCGTGCTCTGCTGTGTGAGGATGTGTCTAAGGTTACCCATGCTCTGCAGTGTGAGGCCATGTCTAAGGTTACCCGTGCTCTGCAGTGTGAGGCCATGTCTAAGGTTACCTCTGCTCTGCAGTGTGAGAACATGTCTAAGGTTACCCGTGCTCTGCGTGTGAGGCCGTGTCTAAGGTTACCTGTGCTCTGCATTGTGAGGCCGTGTCTAATGTTACCATGCTCTGTAGTGTGAGGCCGTGTCTAAGGTTACTCGTGCTCTGCAGTGTGAGGATGTGTCTTAGGTTACACATGCTCAGCAGTATGATGCCATGTCTAAGGTTACCTATGCTCTGCAGTGTGAGGCCGTGTCTAAGGTTACCCGTGCTCTGCAGTGTGAGTCCCTTTCTAAGGTTACCCATGCTCTGCAGTGTGAGGCCGTGTCTAAGGTTACCCGTGCTCTGCAGTGTGAGACAATGTCTAAGGTTACCCGTGCTCTGCAGTGTGAAGCCATGTCTAAGGTTACCTGTGCTCTGCAGTGTGAGGCCCTTTCTAAGGTTACCCGTGCTCTGCAGTGTGAGGCCGTGTCTAAGGTTACCCGTGCTCTGCTGTGAGGATATGTCTAAGGTTACCCATGCTATTCAGAGTGAGGCCGTGTCTAAGGTTACCCGTGCACTGCAGTGTGAGGCCATGTCTAATGTTACCTATGCTCTGCAGTGTGAGGCCGTGTCTAAGGTTACCTGTGCTCTGCAGTGTGAGGCCGTGTCTAAGTTTACCTGTGCTCTGCAGTGTGAGGCCTTGTCTAAGGTTACCAGTGGTCTGCAGTGTGAAGCCATATCTAAGGTTACCCGTGCTCTGCAGTGTGAGGATGTGTCTAAGATTACCCATGCTCTGCAGTGTGAGGCCGTGTCTAATATTACCCGTGCTCTGCAGGGTGAGGCCATGTCTAAGGTTACCTGTGCTCTGCAGTGTGAGGCGGTGTCTAAGGTTACCTGTGCTCTGCAGTGTGAGGCCATGTCTAAGGTTACCGTGTGCTGCAGTGTGAGGCCCTGTCTAAGGTTACCCGTGCTCTGCAGTGTGAGGATGTGTCTAAGGTTACCCATGCTCTGCAGTTTAGGCCGTGTCTAAGGTTACCCGTGCTCTGCAGTGTGAGGCCATATCTAATGTAACCCATGCTCTGCAGTGTGAGGCCATGTCTAAGGTTACCCGTGCGCTGCAGTGTGAGGCCATATCTAATGTAACCCATGCTCTGCAGTGTGAGGCCATGTCTAAGGTTATCCGTGCTCTGCAGTGTGAGGCCGTGTCTAATGTTCCCCGTGCTCTGCAGTGTGAGGCCATGTCTAAGGTAACCCGTGCTCTGCAGTGTGAGGCCATGTCCAAGGTTACCCGTGCTCTGCTGTGTGAGGATGTGTCTAAGGTTACCCATGCTCTGCAGTGTGAGGCCATGTCTAAGGTTACCCGTGCTCTGCAGTGTGAGGCCATGTCTAAGGTTACCTCTGCTCTGCAGTGTGAGAACATGTCTAAGGTTACCCGTGCTCTGCAGTGTGAGGCCGTGTCTAAGGTTACCTGTGCTCTGCATTGTGAGGCCGTGTCTAATGTTACCATGCTCTGCAGTGTGAGGCCGTGTCTAAGGTTACCTGTGCTCTGCAGTGTGAGGCCATGTCTAAGGTTACCGTGTGCTGCAGTGTGAGGCCCTGTCTAAGGTTACCCGTGCTCTGTAGTGTGAGGATGTTTCTAAAATTACCCATGCTCTGCAGTGTTAGGGCGTGTCTAAGGTTACCCGTGCTCTGCAGTGTGAGGCCATATCTAATTTAACACATGCTCTGCAGTGTGAGGCCGTGTCTAAGGTTACCCGTGCACTGCAGTGTGAGGATGTTTCTAAGGTTACACATGCTCTGCAGTGTGAGACAATGTCTAAGGTTACCCGTGCTCTGCAGTGTGAGTCCATGTCTAAGGTTACCTGTGCTAGCAGTGAGGATATGTCTAAGGTTTCCCATGCTATGCAGAGTGAGGCCGTGTCTAAGGTTACCCGTGTTCTGCAGTGTGAGGCCATGTCTAAGGTTACCTCTGCTCTGCAGTGTGAGACCATGTCTAAAGTTACCCGTGCTCTGCAGTGTGAGGTCATGTCTAAGGTTATCCGTGCTCTGCAGTGTGAGGCCGTGTCTAATGTTCCCCGTGCTCTGCAGTGTGAGGCCATGTCTAAGGTTACACGTGCTCTGCAGTGTGAGGCCATGTCCAAGGTTACCCGTGCTCTCCTGTGTGAGGCCTTGTCTAAGGTTATCCGTGCTCTGCAGTGTGAGGATATCTCTAATGTTCCCCCTGCTCTGTAGTGTGAGGCTGTGTCTATGATTACCCGTGCTCTGCAGTGTGAGGCCGTGTCTAATGTTACCGTGCTCTGCAGTGTGAGGTTGTGTCTATGGTTACCCGTGTTCTGCAGTGTGAGGCCTTGTCTAAGGTTATCCGTGCTCTGCAGTGTGAGGCCGTGTCTAATGTTCCCCCTGCTCTGCAGTGTGAGGCTGTGTCTAAGGTTACCCGTGCTCTGCAGTGTGAGGCCTTGTCTAAGGTTACACGTGCTCTGCAGTGTGCGGCCGAGTTTAAGGTTATCCGTGCTCTGCAGTGTGAGGCCATGTCTAAGGTTACCCGTGCTCTGCTGTGTGTAGATGTGTCTAAGGTTACCCATGCTCTGCATGTGAGGCCATGTCTAAGGTTACCCGTGCTCTGCAGTGTGAGGCCCTGTCTAAGGTTACCTCTGCTCTGCAGTGTGAGACCATGTCTAAGGTTACCCGTGCTCTGCAGTGTGAGGCCATGTCTAAGGTTATCCGTGCTCTGCAGTGTGAGGCCGTGTCTAATGTTCCCCGTGCTCTGCAGTGTGAGGCCATGTATAAGGTAACCCGTGCTCTGCAGTGTGAGGCCATGTCCAAGGTTACCCGTGCTCTGCTGTGTGAGGATGTGTCTAAGGTTACGCATGCTCTGCAGTGTGAGGCCATGTCTAAGGTTACCCGTGCTCTGCAATGTGAGGCCATGTCTAAGGTTACCTCTGCTCTGCAGTGTGAGAACATGTCTAAGGTTACCCGTGCTCTGCAGTGTGAGGCCGTGTCTAAGGTTACCTGTGCTCTGCATTGTGAGGCCGTGTCTAATGTTACCATGCTCTGTAGTGTGAGGCCGTGTCTAAGATTACCCGTGCTCTGCAGTGTGAGGATGTGTCTTAGGTTACACATGCTCAGCAGTATGATGCCATGTCTAAGGTTACCTATGCTCTGCAGTGTGAGGCCGTGTCTAAGGTTACCCGTGCTCTGCAGTGTGAGTCCCTTTCTAAGGTTACCCGTGCTCTGCAGTGTGAGGCCGTGTCTAAGGTTACCCGTGCTCTGCAGTGTGAGTCCCTTTCTAAGGTTACCCGTGCTCTGCAGTGTGAGGCCATGTCTAAGGTTACCTGTGCTCTGCAGTGTTAGGCCCTTTCTAAGGTTACCCGTGCTCTGCAGTGTGAGGCCGTGTCTAAGGTTACCCGTGCTCTGCTGTGAGGATATGTCTAAGGTTACCCATGCTATTCAGAGTGAGGCCGTGTCTAAGGTTACCCGTGCACTGCAGTGTGAGGCCATGTCTAATGTTACCTATGCTCTGCAGTGTGAGGCCGTGTCTAAGGTTACCCGTGCTCTGCAGTGTGAGGCCATGTCTAAGGTTACCTCTGCTCTGCAGTTTGAGACCATGTCTAAGGTTACCCGTGCTCTGCAGTGTGAGGCCTTGTCTAAGGTTATCCGTGCTCTGCAGTGTGAGGATATCTCTAATGTTCCCCCTGCTCTGCAGTGTGAGGCTGTGTCTATGATTACCCGTGCTCTGCAGTGTGAGGCCGTGTCTAATGTTACCATGCTCTGCAGTGTGAGGCTGTGTCTAAGGTTACCCGTGCTCTGCAGTGTGAGGCCTTGTCTAAGGTTACACGTGCTCTGCAGTGTGCGGCCGAGTTTAATGTTATCCGTGCTCTGCAGTGTGAGGCCATGTCTAAGGTTACCCGTGCTCTGCTGTGTGTGGATGTGTCTAAGGTTACCCATGCTCTGCATGTTAGGCCATGTCTAAGGTTACCCGTGCTCTGCAGTGTGAGGCCATGTCTAAGGTTACCTCTGCTCTGCAGTGTGAGACCATGTCTAAGGTTACCGGTGCTCTGCAGTGTGAGGCCATGTCTAAGGTTATCCGTGCTCTGCAGTGTGAGGCCGTGTCTAATGTTCCCCGTGCTCTGCAGTGTGAGGCCATGTCTAAGGTAACCCGTGCTCTGCAGTGTGAGGCCATGTCCAAGGTTACCCGTGCTCTGCTGTGTGAGGATGTGTCTAAGGTTACCCATGCTCTGCAGTGTGAGGCCATGTCTAAGGTTACCCGTGCTCTGCAGTGTGAGGCCATGTCTAAGGTTACCTCTGCTCTGCAGTGTGAGAACATGTCTAAGGTTACCCGTGCTCTGCGTGTGAGGCCGTGTCTAAGGTTACCTGTGCTCTGCATTGTGAGGCCGTGTCTAATGTTACCATGCTCTGTAGTGTGAGGCCGATCTAAGGTTACTCGTGCTCTGCAGTGTGAGGATGTGTCTTAGGTTACACATGCTCAGCAGTATGATGCCATGTCTAAGGTTACCTATGCTCTGCAGTGTGAGGCCGTGTCTAAGGTTACCCGTGCTCTGCAGTGTGAATCCCTTTCTAAGGTTACCCGTGCTCTGCAGTGTGAGGCCGTGTCTAAGGTTACCCGTGCTCTGCAGTGTGAGACAATGTCTAAGGTTACCCGTGCTCTGCAGTGTGAAGCCATGTCTAAGGTTACCTGTGCTCTGCAGTGTGAGGCCCTTTCTAAGGTTACCCGTGCTCTGCAGTGTGAGGCCGTGTCTAAGGTTACCCGTGCTCTGCTGTGAGGATATGTCTAAGGTTACCCATGCTATTCAGAGTGAGGCCGTGTCTAAGGTTACCCGTGCACTGCAGTGTGAGGCCATGTCTAATGTTACCTATGCTCTGCAGTGTGAGGCCGTGTCTAAGGTTACCTGTGCTCTGCAGTGTGAGGCCGTGTCTAAGTTTACCTGTGCTCTGCAGTGTGAGGCCGTGTCTAAGGTTACCAGTGGTCTGCAGTGTGAAGCCATATCTAAGGTTACCCGTGCTCTGCAGTGTGAGGATGTGTCTAAGGTTACCCATGCTCTGCAGTGTGAGGCCGTGTCTAATATTACCCATGCTCTGCAGGGTGAGGCCATGTCTAAGGTTACCTGTGCTCTGCAGTGTGAGGCGGTGTCTAAGGTTACCTGTGCTCTGCAGTGTGAGGCCATGTCTAAGGTTACCGTGTGCTGCAGTGTGAGGCCCTGTCTAAGGTTACCCGTGCTCTGCAGTGTGAGGATGTGTCTAAGGTTACCCATGCTCTGCAGTTTAGGCCGTGTCTAAGGTTACCCGTGCTCTGCAGTGTGAGGCCATATCTAATGTAACCCATGCTCTGCAGTGTGAGGCCATGTCTAAGGTTACCCGTGTGCTGCAGTGTGAGGCCATTTCTAATGTAACCCATGCTCTGCAGTGTGAGGCCATGTCTAAGGTTATCCGTGCTCTGCAGTGTGAGGCCGTGTCAAATGTTCCCCGTGCTCTGCAGTGTGAGGCCATGTCTAAGGTTACCTCTGCTCTGCAGTGTGAGACCATGTCTAAAGTTACCCGTGCTCTGCAGTGTGAGGTCATGTCTAAGGTTATCCGTGCTCTGCAGTGTGAGGCCGTGTCTAATGTTCCCTGTGCTCTGCAGTGTGAGGCCATGTCTAAGGTTACACGTGCTCTGCAGTGTGAGGCCATGTCCAAGGTTACCCGTGCTCTCCTGTGTGAGGCCTTGTCTAAGGTTATCCGTGCTCTGCAGTGTGAGGATATCTCTAATGTTCCCCCTGCTCTGCAGTGTGAGGCTGTGTCTATGATTACCCGTGCTCTGCAGTGTGAGGCCGTGTCTAATGTTACCATGCTCTGCAGTGTGAGGCTGTGTCTATGGTTACCCGTGTTCTGCAGTGTGAGGCCTTGTCTAAGGTTATCCGTGCTCTGCAGTGTGAGGCCGTGTCTAATGTTCCCCCTGCTCTGCAGTGTGAGGCTGTGTCTAAGGTTACCCGTGCTCTGCAGTGTGAGGCCTTGTCTAAGGTTACACGTGCTCTGCAGTGTGCGGCCGAGTTTAAGGTTATCCGTGCTCTGCAGTGTGAGGCCATGTCTAAGGTTACCCGTGCTCTGCTGTGTGTGGATGTGTCTAAGGTTACCCATGCTCTGCATGTGAGGCCATGTCTAAGGTTACCCGTGCTCTGCAGTGTGAGGCCCTGTCTAAGGTTACCTCTGCTCTGCAGTGTGAGACCATGTCTAAGGTTACCCGTGCTCTGCAGTGTGAGGCCATGTCTAAGGTTATCCGTGCTCTGCAGTGTGAGGCCGTGTCTAATGTTCCCCGTGCTCTGCAGTGTGAGGCCATGTATAAGGTAACCCGTGCTCTGCAGTGTGAGGCCATGTCCAAGGTTACCCATGCTCTGCTGTGTGAGGATGTGTCTAAGGTTAGGCATGCTCTGCAGTGTGAGGCCATGTCTAAGGTTACCCGTGCTCTGCAGTGTGAGGCCATGTCTAAGGTTACCTCTGCTCTGCAGTGTGAGAACATGTCTAAGGTTACCCGTGCTCTGCAGTGTGAGGCCGTGTCTAAGGTTACCTGTGCTCTGCATTGTGAGGCCGTGTCTAATGTTACCATGCTCTGTAGTGTGAGGCCGTGTCTAAGATTACCCGTGCTCTGCAGTGTGAGGATGTGTCTTAGGTTACACATGCTCAGCAGTATGATGCCATGTCTAAGGTTACCTATGCTCTGCAGTGTGAGGCCGTGTCTAAGGTTACCCGTGCTCTGCAGTGTGAGTCCCTTTCTAAGGTTACCCGTGCTCTGCAGTGTGAGGCCGTGTCTAAGGTTACCCGTGCTCTGCAGTGTGAGACAATGTCTAAGGTTACCCGTGCTCTGCAGTGTGAGGCCATGTCTAAGGTTACCTGTGCTCTGCAGTGTGAGGCCCTTTCTAAGGTTACCCGTGCTCTGCAGTGTGAGGCCGTGTCTAAGGTTACCCGTGCTCTGCTGTGAGGATATGTCTAAGGTTACCCATGCTATTCAGAGTGAGGCCGTGTCTAAGGTTACCCGTGCACTGCAGTGTGAGGCCATGTCTAATGTTACCTATGCTCTGCAGTGTGAGGCCGTGTCTAAGGTTACCCGTGCTCTGCAGTGTGAGGCCATGTCTAAGGTTACCTCTGCTCTGCAGTGTGAGACCATGTCTAAGGTTACCCGTGCTCTGCAGTGTGAGGCCTTGTCTAAGGTTTTCCGTGCTCTGCAGTGTGAGGATATCTCTAATGTTCCCCCTGCTCTGCAGTGTGAGGCTGTGTCTATGATTACCCGTGGTCTGCAGTGTGAGGCCGTGTCTAATGTTACCATGCTCTGCAGTGTGAGGCTGTGTCTAAGGTTACCCGTGCTCTGCAGTGTGAGGCCTTGTCTAAGGTTACCCGTGCTCTGCTGTGTGTGGATGTGTCTAAGTTTACCCATGCTCTGCATGTTAGGCCATGTCTAAGGTTACCCGTGCTCTGCAGTGTGAGGCCATGTCTAAGGTTACCTCTGCTCTGCAGTGTGAGACCATGTCTAAGGTTACCGGTGCTCTGCAGTGTGAGGCCATGTCTAAGGTTATCCGTGCTCTGCAGTGTGAGGCTGTGTCTAATGTTCCCCGTGCTCTGCAGTGTGAGGCCATGTCTAAGGTAACCCGTGCTCTGCAGTGTGAGGCCATGTCCAAGGTTACCCGTGCTCTGCTGTGTGAGGATGTGTCTAAGGTTACCCATGCTCTGCAGTGTGAGGCCATGTCTAAGGTTACCCGTGCTCTGCAGTGTGAGGCCATGTCTAAGGTTACCTCTGCTCTGCAGTGTGAGAACATGTCTAAGGTTACCCGTGCTCTGCGTGTGAGGCCGTGTCTAAGGTTACCTGTGCTCTGCATTGTGAGGCCGTGTCTAATGTTACCATGCTCTGTAGTGTGAGGCCGTGTCTAAGGTTACTCGTGCTCTGCAGTGTGAGGATGTGTCTTAGGTTACACATGCTCAGCAGTATGATGCCATGTCTAAGGTTACCTATGCTCTGCAGTGTGAGGCCGTGTCTAAGGTTACCCGTGCTCTGCAGTGTGAGTCCCTTTCTAAGGTTACCCATGCTCTGCAGTGTGAGGCCGTGTCTAAGGTTACCCGTGCTCTGCAGTGTTAGACAATGTCTAAGGTTACCCGTGCTCTGCAGTGTGAAGCCATGTCTAAGGTTACCTGTGCTCTGCAGTGTGAGGCCCTTTCTAAGGTTACCCGTGCTCTGCAGTGTGAGGCCGTGTCTAAGGTTACCCGTGCTCTGCTGTGAGGATATGTCTAAGGTTACCCATGCTATTCAGAGTGAGGCCGTGTCTAAGGTTACCCGTGCACTGCAGTGTGAGGCCATGTCTAATGTTACCTATGCTCTGCAGTGTGAGGCCGTGTCTAAGGTTACCTGTGCTCTGCAGTGTGAGGCCGTGTCTAAGTTTACCTGTGCTCTGCAGTATGAGGCCGTGTCTAAGGTTACCAGTGGTCTGCAGTGTGAAGCCATATCTAAGGTTACCCGTGCTCTGCAGTGTGAGGATGTGTCTAAGGTTACCCATGCTCTGCAGTGTGAGGCCGTGTCTAATATTACCCGTGCTCTGCAGGGTGAGGCCATGTCTAAGGTTACCTGTGCTCTGCAGTGTGAGGCAGTGTCTAAGGTTACCTGTGCTCTGCAGTGTGAGGCCATGTCTAAGGTTACCGTGTGCTGCAGTGTGAGGCCCTGTCTAAGGTTACCCGTGCTCTGCAGTGTGAGGATGTGTCTAAGGTTACCCATGCTCTGCAGTTTAGGCCGTGTCTAAGGTTACCCGTGCTCTGCAGTGTGAGGCCATATCTAATGTAACCCATGCTCTGCAGTGTGAGGCCATGTCTAAGGTTACCCGTGCGCTGCAGTGTGAGGCCGTGTCTAAGGTTACCCGTGCTCTGCAGTGTGAGGCCATATCTAATGTAACCCATGCTCTGCAGTGTGAGGCCATGTCTAAGGTTATCCGTGCTCTGCAGTGTGAGGCCGTGTCTAATGTTCCCCGTGCTCTGCAGTGTGAGGCCATGTCTAAGGTAACCCGTGCTCTGCAGTGTGAGGCCATGTCCAAGGTTACCCGTGCTCTGCTGTGTGAGGATGTGTCTAAGGTTACCCATGCTCTGCAGTGTGAGGCCATGTCTAAGGTTACCCGTGCTCTGCAGTGTGAGGCCATGTCTCAGGTTACCTCTGCTCTGCAGTGTGAGAACATGTCTAAGGTTACCCGTGCTCTGCAGTGTGAGGCCGTGTCTAAGGTTACCTGTGCTCTGCATTGTGAGGCCGTGTCTAATGTTACCATGCTCTGTAGTGTGAGGCCGTGTCTAAGGTTACTCGTGCTCTGCAGTGTGAGGATGTGTCTTAGGTTACACATGCTCAGCAGTATGATGCCATGTCTAAGGTTACCTATGCTCTGCAGTGTGAGGCCGTGTCTAAGGTTACCCGTGCTCTGCAGTGTGAGTCCCTTTCTAAGGTTACCCGTGCTCTGCAGTGTGAGGCCGTGTCTAAGGTTACCCGTGCTCTGCAGTGTGAGACAATGTCTAAGGTTACCCGTGCTCTGCAGTGTGAGGCCATGTCTAAGGTTACCTGTGCTCTGCAGTGTGAGGCCCTTTCTAAGGTTACCCGTGCTCTGCAGTGTGAGGCCGTGTCTAAGGTTACCCGTGCTCTGCTGTGAGGATATGTCTAAGGTTACCCATGCTATTCAGAGTGAGGCCGTGTCTAAGGTTACCCGTGCACTGCAGTGTGAGGCCATGTCTAATGTTACCTATGCTCTGCAGTGTGAGGCCGTGTCTAAGGTTACCTGTGCTCTGCAGTGTGAGGCCGTGTCTAAGTTTACCTGTGCTCTGCAGTGTGAGGCCGTGTCTAAGGTTACCAGTGGTCTGCAGTGTGAAGCCATATCTAAGGTTACCCGTGCTCTGCAGTGTGAGGATGTGTCTAAGGTTACCCATGCTCTGCAGTGTGAGGCCGTGTCTAATATTACCCGTGCTCTGCAGGGTGAGGCCATGTCTAAGGTTACCTGTGCTCTGCAGTGTGAGGCGGTGTCTAAGGTTACCTGTGCTCTGCAGTGTGAGGCCATGTCTAAGGTTACCGTGTGCTGCAGTGTGAGGCCCTGTCTAAGGTTACCCGTGCTCTGCAGTGTGAGGATGTGTCTAAGGTTACCCATGCTCTGCAGTTTAGGCCGTGTCTAAGGTTACCCGTGCTCTGCAGTGTGAGGCCATATCTAATGTAACCCGTGCTCTGCAGTGTGAGGCCATGTCTAAGGTTACCCGTGCGCTGCAGTGTGAGGCCATATCTAATGTAACCCATGCTCTGCAGTGTGAGGCCATGTCTAAGGTTACCCGTGCGCTGCAGTGTGAGGATGTGTCTAAGGTTACCCGTGCTCTGCAGTGTGAGTCCGTGTCTAAGGTTACCAATGCTATGCATTACGAGGCCCTGTCTAAGGTTATCCGTGCTCTTCAGTGTGAGGCCGTGTCTAAGGTTACTCGTGCTCTGCAGTGTGAGGCCGTGTTTAAGTTTACCCGTGCTCTTCAGTGTGAGGCCATGTCTAAGGTTACTCGTGCTCTGCAGTGTGAGGATGTGTCTAAGGTTACCCATGCTCTGCAGTGTGAGGCCATGTCTAAGGTTACCTGTGCTCTGCAGTGTGAGGCCATGTCTAATGTTACCTATGCTCTGCAGTGCGAGGCCGTGTCTAAGGTTACCCGTGCGCTGCAGTGTGAGGATGTGTCTAATGTTACCCATGCTCTGCAGTGTGAGGCCATGTCTAAGGTTACCTATGCTTTGCAGTGTGAGGCCGTGTCTAACGTTACTGGTGCTTTGCAGTGTGAGGCCGTGTCTAAGGTTACCTCTGCTCTGCAGTGTGAGACCATGTCTAAGGTTACCAGTGCTCTGCAGTGTGAGGCCATGTCTAAGGTTATCCGTGCTCTGCAGTGTGAGGCCGTGTCTAAGGTTACCATGCTCTGCAGTGTGAGGCCGTGTCTAAGGTTACACGTGCTCTGCAGTGTGAGGCCGTGTCTAAGGTTACCCGTGCTGCAGTGCCATGTCTAAGAGTGGGTGGAAGATTGGACCTCTGTTGGCCAGAAAAGCAGGTTTTCTTTTTCCTGGAAAGACAGGAGTGGCTTACAGAAGGGAAACTGTGGGAGTGGACATGCAGTGTGGACTATTGTGGGAAAACAGCAAGCTCAAATTGCCAGTTCCTCTGAAGTACCCACAAGTCCGTGCTCTCTGAGTTCTCCCCAAACACATTCACACACCTTGTGATCTGCCCATCCCAACACTGTGACATTTGTGTCCCCACGCCATTAGACACACACCCCATCTCCAGCAAATTGCTTCCCCCTCCTCAGCCTAATGAACTGGTCCTGAAGACAGTTCCTCACCTGTCTGAAGTGGGCCTGACTCGGGACCACTGAGTGTGGCCTCTCCTACCTGCTATTGATTTTCCTGTATGTATGGCTCCCATCTTTTTGGCCTTTGTCCCCTCATTCGCTAGCCTTGTGAAATACGTTTCAGCACTCAGCACACTGCACAAGCCCATGGCAGTTGCTCAGTGAACATTTGTAGAGCGCCTGTGATGAAATAAGAGGTTTGTGTGTAGAGCAGATGGAAGAGGCTGAGGTTTGGAAAGACCTTCCAGTACGCCCTCGCTTCCCTAAAAGGCACTCCTATGACTCTTACCTGTAGCATCGGAATCCCAGCATATTCCCTTAATGCCTGTTGCTAAAATCTAGTATTTAGATTTAAGCTGTGTCACAGAAAATTAAAATTTTTTTGATTACCCAGATACATGTCTGGTTGGATTGTCACAGACCATACTTAGATCTTGGTGAACAACTTCTAATCATAATCACTTCTGCCACAAAATGAAAAATTATTCAGTATTGTTTTAAGTTGGGAGACTTTTTAATAGAGTTAGAGTCAAGATCAAATCTTATCTGTGCTCTAATGTAAATATAAATTTTAAAAATTGTGAAGCCATGTGGATGTGCGTGCACCTGTGCATGCACACACACACACACACTCACACCAGTGCTAGAGGTAGAACTCAGATTTCACACTTGACAAATATTCTACCCAGCACACACCCCGAAACACTTAACTTTAAATTAAGTATTTTACCAGAAGACTTCTGGAGATTTTTTTTTTCAAAATATCTAAAATTTAAGGGCTGGACAAATGGTTCAGCAGTTTGAGGAGCAATAGCTATTCTTCTGGAGGATCTGGGTTCAATTCCCAGCACCCACATCTGTCTGCAACGTGGGTTCCAGGGAATCTAATACTCTCTTCAGGTCTCTATGGGCAATGGGATACATGCAGGCAAAACACCCATACACATAAAATGAAAAATTATGGGGAAAATACATTTAAAATATAATTTAACAAACAGAAACACATTTTCTTAAGCCTCTGTGATTATAAATGACATGGCACTTGTGTCGAGTCAGAACAGTCTGCATGTTGAGGGCTCAGACAGGTCCTCAGGATTGGTGGCAAGTGCCTTAGATCAGTGATTGGGTCAGATCCTGCTTTAAAACTCTTGTGTTCCTTTAATCAGTATTTTTAACCTGCGTTCTTTTTTAATTGGTAGAGTTCTTTTGAGGGTTCAGTGTTCCAGATGGGTCACTGTCAGTGTGATGAGTAAACTTCCATTCCTTTTTCTGTTTGAACAAAGCTCAAAGGTGGGCTTGGGGCTAGGAGAAAGTTTATGATATACATACAGGCCACTTGTTTGCTCCTTTAGCATTTGTTACTTACCTTTTTGTATTAAACTTGACCATTTTTCCACACCTCGAATCCAGTCTATGTGTTCTTTGTCTTACCTTCACTGTGCAAATGTTTGTAATGCTGCTACCTAGTTTCTCGGGATGAGCATTTGAAGTCGAATTCTCTCTCTCTCTCTCTCTCTCTCTCTCTCTCTCTCTCTCTCTCTCTCTCTCTCTCTCAGCAAACTCCTTTGAACTTGTTCTCTTACCTCACTAGTTTGGTGAAGCCATAAAAATAGTATTACCAAGATTGGATGAAGCTGGGGCCCATTTGAGAATTCAGTGTTCTCCAAGCGGATCGAGCTTCACGCCCCTCCTCTCCCTTAACCGAATGCCTGTGAGCTCTCTGCTTCATCTCTTCCAAGTATCTCTGTGCACCTCCTTTGTGTCTGCCCACTCATAAAGCATCCAAAATGTTCTGACAAAAGTCAGTCTGGTATCTACGGCCGTGGCTGTCAATTGTCTGCAGAGGCATCTGCATCTTCTGACTCGCCCCAGGATCCCCTGTGAGCCTCCCTGAGCTTCAGCCCTCATTCCCACTTACTCCCTCAGAGCTCTGCCAGTTGATCCTTGGCATCAGAAGCATCACCTGCTCACTACCTCACCAGCTCACTGGGTGACCACTCTCAGTGGCTAATCCCCATGCACTCTCCCTTCTTGGACACCGCCACTGGTGATCACCAAGCCTGAGATGCTCAGATTTTTTAAGATATTGTTTGCATGAGCATATGTATGGTTACAGGTACAGAATAATAAATACAATGTTTCCTAATTAGTGGGCACTAATTTCTCAACATAGCAAAGAAGTCTGGAGATAGGTAATTCTACAGCTGGTATAACTGGGTCAGTGGTGTCACCTTGGATATTATAATCAAATACTGAAGAAAACAAAGCCTTCTTAATTGCTCAGTGTATTGATTATGCCTTCCCTCATAGCCTCACGATGGCAGCTGTATTTCAGTTATGGCATCTCTGCACTACAGTGCACTAAAAGGGATCTGAAACAGTAGGGAGCAGGGGTGGGCATGGGCCTAAGAGAATTTTGCTACCTTTGTTCAGTAAAGATAGTCTTCCGGAAACTCACTTCTAAATTTAATTTGGGTTTCATCACCCAGAACCAACATACTATAGAATATACCAATCACACTATAGAAACTCTTATGGCTACTGAATAAAATCAGATTATCCTAGGCAGGAAATGGGGATGGCTGCTGGTACATGCCAATGAGGAGCCCTTCACTCCCAAAGCCACAGTGCCTCTGTGTGGACAGAAACTTTTGTTATTGCTTCCTCTCCACAGCACATGGATCATTCAATGATTTTTTTAAATATATATATATAGCATCATTTACTTTATTCTTTTTTTTTTTTTTTTTTTTTTCCATTTTTTATTAGGTATTTAGCTCATTTACATTTCCAATGCTATACCAAAAGTCCCCCATACCCACCCACCCCCACTCCCCTACCCACCCACTCCCCCTTTTCGGCCCTGGCGTTCCCCTGTACTGGGGCATATAAAGTTTGCGTGTCCAATGGGCCTCTCTTTCCAGTGATGGCCGACTAGGCCATCTTTTGATACATATGCAGCTAGAGTCAAGAGCTCAGGGGTACTGGTTAGTTCATAATGTTGTTCCACCTATAGGGTTGAAGATCCCTTTAGCTCCTTGGGTACTTTCTCTAGCTCCTCCATTGGGAGCCCTGTGATCCATCCATTAGCTGACTGTGAGCATCCACTTCTGTGTTTGCTAGGCCCCCATTTACTTTATTCTTTAACTGTTTCACAGATGTTGAAAGCTTAGGTGGAAGATCAAGGCACTCTATGCCAACTAGAGCTGATTTCCTTAGATTCTTTGATAGTCAGTAATCAGCAAATGTCTGCTGAGCTTGAAATACCCTACGTTCGTGTTACAGGTGGAGCCTTCACACAGAAATTCAGCCTCATGCATAGAAATGAAGGCTCAGTTTTAAAAAGGCAGGAAGTTTTTTGAAATGTGAAATGTGATCTGATCATATATCGTGGTATATGTGTGTGGTGTATGGAATTCTCAAAGAATAGGGGTTTTCTTTAATTGCTGGCAGGGATATTTGCATGAACATTGGTTTTTTGTTTTTTTGTTTTGTTTTTTTTTTAATATTTTTATTAGGTATTTTCCTCATTTACATTTCCAATGCTATCCCTAAAGTCCCCCATACCCTCCCACCCACTCCCCTACCCACCCGCTCCCACTTTTTGGCCCTGGCATTGCCCTGTACTGGGGCATATAAAGTTTACAAGTCCAATGGGCCTCTCTTTCCAGTGATGGCCAACTAGGCCATCTTTTGATACATATGCAGCTGGAGTCAAGAGCTCCGGGGTAGTGGTTAGTTCATAATGTTGTTGCACCTATAGGGCTGCAGATCTCATTAGCTTTTTGGATACTTTCTCTAGCTCCTCCATTGGAGGCCCTGTGATCCATCCAATATTGACTGTGAGCATCCACTTCTGTGTTTGATAGGCCCCGGCATAGTCTCACAAGAGACAGCTATATCTGAGTCCTTATACCAAAATCTTGCTAGTGTATGCAATGGTGTCAGCGTTTGGAAGCTGATTATGGGATGGAACCCTGGATATGGCAGGCTCTAGATGGTCCATCCTTTCGACACAGCTCCAAACTTTGTCTCTGTAACTTCTTCCATGGGTGTTTTGTTCCCAATTCTAAGAAGGGGCACAGTGTCCACACATTGGTCTTCGTTCTTCTTGAGTTTCATGAGTTTAGCAAATTGTATCTTATATCTTAGGTATCCTAAGTTTCTGGGCTAATATCCACTTATCAGTGAGTACATACTGTGTGAGTTCTTTTGTGATACTGTTACCTCACTCAGGATGATGCCCTCCAGGTCCATCCATTTGCCTAGGAATTTCATAAATTCATTCTTTTTAATAGCTGAGTAGTACTCCATTGTGTAAATGTACCACATTTTCTGTATCCATTCCTCTGTTGAGGGGCATCTGGGTTCTTTCCAGCTTCTGGCTATTATAAATAAGGCTGCTATGAACATAGTGGAGCATGTGTCCTTCTTACCAGTTGGAACATCTTCTGGATATATGCCCAGGAGAGGTATTGCGGCATCCTCTGGTATTGCTATATCCAGTTTTCTGAGGAACCACCAGACTGATTTCCAGAGTGGTTGTACAAGCTTGCAATCCCACCAACAATGGATGAGTGTTCCTCTTTCCGCACATCCTCACCAGCATCTGCTGTCACCTGAATTTTTGATCTTAGCCATTCTGACTGGTGTGAGGTGGAATCTCAGGGTTGTTTTGATTTGCATTTCCCTGATGATTAAGGATGTTGAACATTTTTTCAGGTGCTTCTCTGCCATTCGGTATTCCTCAGATGAGAATTCGTTGTTCAGCTCTGAGTCCCATTTTTTAATGGGGTTATTTGATTTTTTGGAGTCCACCTTCTTGAGTTGTTTATATATATTGGATAATAGTCCCCTATCTGATTTAGGATAGGTAAAGAGCCTTTCCCAATCTGTTGGTGGTCTTTTTGTCTTATTGAATGTGTCTTTTGCCTTGCAGAAGCTTTGCAATTTTATTAGGTCCCACTTGTAGATTCTCTGTCTTACAGCACAAGCCATTGCTGTTCTATTCAGGATTTTTTCCCCTGTACCCATATCTTCGAGGGTTTTCCCTACTTTCTCCTCAATAAGTTTCAATGTCTCTGGTTTTATGTGGAGTTCCTTAATCCACTTAGATTTGACCTTAGTATAAGGAGATAGGAATGGATCAATTCGCATTCTTCTACATGATAACCACCAGTTGTGCCAGCACCATTTGTTGAAAACGCTGTCTATTTTCCACTGGATGGTTTTTGCTCCCATGTCAAAGATAAAGTGACCATAGGTGTGTGCGTTCATTTCTGGGTCTTCAATTCTATTCCATTGGTCTACTTGTCTATCGCTATACCAGTACCATGCAGTTTTTATTAAAATTGCTCTGTAGTACAGCTGTAGGTCAGGCATGGTTATTCCACCAGAGGTTCTTTTATCCTTGAGAAGAGTTTTTGCTATCCTAGGTTTTTTGTTATTCCAGATGAATTTGCAAATTGCCATTTCTAATTCATTGAAGAATGGAGTTGGAATTTTGATGGGGATTGCATTGAATCTGTAGATTGCTTTTGGCAAGATAGCCATTCTTACTATATTGATCCTGCCAATCCATGAGCATGGGAGATCTTTCCATCTTCTGAGATCTTCTTTAATTTCTTTCTTCAGAGACCTGAAGTTCTTATCATACAGATCTTTCACTTTCTTAGTTAGAGTCACGCCAAGGTATTTTATTTGTTTGTGACTATTGAGAAGGGTATTGTTTCCCTAATTTCTTCCTCAGCCTGTTTATCCTTTGTGTACAGGAAGGCCATTGACTTGCTTGCGTTAATTTTATATCCAGCTACTTCATTGAAGCTGTTTATCAGGCTTAGGGGTTCTCTGGTGGAATTTTTAGGGTCACTTATATATACTATCATATCATCTGCAAAAAGTGATATTTTGACTACTTCCTTTCCAATTTGTATCCCCTCGATCTCCTTTTGTTGTCGAATTGCTCTGGCTAGGACTTCAAGTACAATGTTGAAAAGGTAGGAAGAAAGTGGACAGCCTTTTCTAGTCCCTGATTTTAGTGGGATTGCTTCCAGCTTCTCACCATTTACTTTGATGTTGGCTACTGGTTTGCTGTAGATTCCTTTTATCATGTTTAGGTATGTGCCTTGAATTCCTGATCTTTCCAAGACTTTTATCATGAATGGGTGTTGGATTTTGTCAAATGCTTTCTTTGCATCAAACGAGATGATCATGTGGTTTTTGTTTTTGAGTTTGTTTCTATACTGGATTACGTTGATGGATTTCCGTATATTGAACCATCCCTGCATCCCTGGGATGAAACCTACTTGGTCAGGATGGATGATTGTTTTAATGTGTTCTTGGATTTGGTTAGCGAGAAATTTATTGAGAATTTTTGCATCGATATTCATAAGGGAAATTGGTGTGAAGTTCTCTATCTTTGTTGGGTCTTTTTGAGGTTTAGGTATCATAGTAATTGTGGCTTCATAGAATGAGTTGGGTAGAGTACCTTCTGTTTCTATTTTGTGGACTAGTTTGTGAAGAACCAGGATTAGATCTTCTTTGAAGGTCTGATAGAACTCTGCACTAAACCCATCTGGTCCTGGGCATTTTTTGGTTGGGAGACCATTAATGACTGCTTCTATTTCTTTAGGGGATATAGGAATGTTTAGATCATTAACCTGATCTTGATTTAACTTTGGTACCTGGTATCTGTCTAGAAACTTGTCCATTTCATCCAGGTTCTCCTGTTTTGTTGAGTATAGCCTTTTGTAGAAGGATCTAATGGTGTTTTGGATTTCTTCAGGATCTTTTGTTATGTCTCCCTTTTTATTTCTGATTTTGTTAATTAGAATGATTTTCTGTGCCCTTTAGTGAGTCTGGCTAAGGGTTTATCTATATTGTTGTTTTTCTCAAAGAACCAGATCCTCGATGGGCTGATTCTTTGAATAGTTCTTGTTTCCACTTGGTTGATTTCACCCCTGAGTTTGATTATTTCCTGCTGTCTACTCCTCTTGGGTGAATTTGTTTCCTTTTGTTCTAGAGCTTTTAGGTGTGTTGTCAAGCTGCTAATGTGTGCTCTCTAGTTTCTCTTTCGAGGCGCTCAGAGCTATGAGTTTTTCTCTTAGAAATGCTTTCATTGTGTCCCATAAGTTTGGGTATGTTGTGGCTTCATTTTCATTAAACTCCAAAAAGTGCTTAATTTCTTTCTTTATTCCTTCCTTGACCAATGTATCATTGAGAAGAGTGTTGCTCAGTTTCCACATGAATGTTGGCTTTCTATTATTTATTTTTTTATTGAAGATCAGTCTTAGTCCATGGTGATCTGATAGGATGCATGGGATAATTTCAAAATTTTTGTATCTGTTGAGGCTTGTTTTGTGTCCAATTATGTAGTCAGTTTTGGAGAAGGTACCATGAGGTGCTGAGAAGAAGGTATATCCTTTTGTTTTAGGACAAAATGTTCTGTAGATATCTGTTAGATCCATTTGTTTCATAACTTCTGTTAGTTTCACTGTGTCCCTGTTTAGTTTCTGTTTCCATGATCTGTCCATTGGTGAAATTGGTGTGTTGATGTCCCCCACTATTATTGTGTGAGGTGCAATGTGTGCTTTAAGCTTTACTAAAGTTTCTTTAATGAATGTGGCTGCCCTTGTATTTGGAGCATAGATATTCAGAATTGAGAGTTCCTCTTGGAAGATTTTACCTTTGATGAGTATGAAGTGCCCCTTCTTGTCTTTTTTGATGACCTTGGGTTGGAAGTTGATTTTATTAGATATTAGAATGGCTACTCCAGCTTGTTTCTTCAGACCATTTGCTTGGAAATTTGTTTTCCAGCCTTTCATTCTGAGGTAGTGTCTACCTTTTTCCCTGAGATGGGTTTCCTGTAAGCAGCAAAATGTTGGGTCCTGTTTGTGTAGCCAGTCTGTTAGTCTATGTCTTTTTATTGGGGAATTGAGTCCTTTGATATTAATAGATATTAAGGAAAACTAATTGTTGCTTTCTATTATTTTTGTTGTTAAAGTTGGCATTCTGTTCTTGTGGCTGTCTTATTTTAGGTTTTTTGAGGGATTATCTTCTTGCTTTTTCTAAGACGTGGTTTCCATCTTTGTATTGGTTTTTTTTTTTTTCTGTTTTTATCCTTTGAAGAGCTGGATTCATGGAAAGATAATGTGTGAATTTGGTTCTGTTGTGGAATACATTTTTTTCTCCATCTAAGGTTATTGAAAGTTTGGCTGGGTATAGTAGCCTGGGTTGGCATTTGTGTTCTCTTAGTGTCTGTATAACATCTGTCCAGGATCTTCTGGCTTTCATAGTCTCTGGTGACAGTCTAGTGTAACTCTGATAGGCCTGCCTTTATATGTTACTTGATCCTTCTCCCTTATTGCTTTTAATATTCTATCTTTATTTAGTGCATTTGTTGTTCTGATTATTATGTGTTGGGAGGAATTTCTTTTCTGGTCCAGTCTATTTGGAGTTCTGTAGGTATCTTGTATGTTCATGGGCATCTCTTTCTTTAGGTTTGGGAAGTTTTCTTCTATAATTTTGTTGAAGATATTTGCTGGTCCTTTGAGTTGAAAATCTTCATTCTCATCTACTATTATCCGAAGTTTTGGTCTTCTCATTGTGTCCTGGATTTCCTGGATGTTTTGATTTAGGATCTTTTTGCATTTTGTATTTTCTTTGATTGTTGTGTCAATGTCCTCTATGGAGTCTTCTGCACCTGAGATTCTCTCTTCCATCTCTTGTATTCTGTTGCTGATACTCAAATCTATGGTTCCCGATTTCTTTCCTATGGTTTCTATCTCCAGTGTTGCCTCACTTTGGGTTTTCTTTATTGTGTCTACTTCCCTTTTTAGGTCTTGGATGGTTTTATTCAATTCCATCACCTTTTTGGTCGTGTTTTCCTGCAATTCTTTAAGGGATTTTTGTGCTTCCTCTTTAATGTATTCTACCTGTTTAGCAGTGTTCTCTTGCATTTCTTTGAGTGAGTTATGAAGGTCCTTCTTGATGTCCTCTACCATCATCATGAGATAAGCTTTTAAATCCAGGTCTAGCTTTTCAGGTGTGTTGGGGTGCCCTGGACTGGGCGAGGTGGGAGTGCTGTGTTCTGGTGATGGTGAGTGGTCTTGGTTTCTCTTGGTAATATTCTTACATTTACCTTTCGCCATCTGGTAATCTCTGGAGTTAGTTGATTTAGTTGTCTCTGGTTAGAGCTTGTTCCTCAGGTGATTCTGTTAGCCTCTATCAGCAGACCTGGGAGACTAGCTCTCTCCTCTGAGTGTCAGTGGTCAGAGCACTCTCTGCAGGCAAGCTCTCCTCTTACAGGGGAGGTTTACAGATATCTGGTGTTAGGACCTCCCTATTGGCCGAAGATGAAGGCCCAAAACAGAACCTGTCCCGAAGCTGAGTTGCTTTGGCCTGTCCCAGAAGCTGTTAGCTTTTGTATTCTACACTCTCACCTGTGCAGAATACTCTCAGAGGAGTCTTGGAACCAAGATGCCTGCTGCTGATGCTCAGGCAAAGTGTTCCTGGGCCAGGCGGTCCCCTATCCTCTGGCCAGGAAAGAGGCCGAATGTCTGGGGCCCAAAAAGGGGGCTGCCTTAGAAGCTCTGTGGCTCCCGCCTGTCCCAGAAGCTGTTAGCTTCTGTATTCTGCACTCTCACCTGTGCAGAATACACTCGGTGGGGTCCTGGAACCAAGATGTCTACCACAGATGCTCAGGCAAAGTGCTCCCGGGCCAGGCGGACCCCTATCCTCTGACCGAGAAAGAGGCCGGATGTCTGGGGCCCAAAAAGGAGACTTCCTTAGAAGCTCTGTGGCTCCCGCCTGTCCCAGAAGCTGTTAGCTTCTGTATTCCACACTCTCACCTGTGCAGAATACTCTCGGTGGGGTCCTGGAACCAAGATGTCTGCTGCCGATGCTCAGGGAAAGCGCTCCCGGGCTGGGGAACATTGGTTTTATTTGTTTTTGTTTTTGTTTTTGTTTTTGTTTTTGTTTTCTCTGCTATTGCTTTTGTTCTGAGACAAGGTTTCATCTATGACTGTAGCCTTGGCCTGCCTGAAACTCAAGTTGCCCTGAAATTCACAGAGATCTGCCTGTCCTTGCCTCCCAAGTGCTGGAGTTAAAGGCATGTGCTACTATACCCCATGTGAAACCTGTTATAAGACACATTTGTGTTTAAGGGTGGGGTGGAGAGAGAGAGAGAGAGAGAGAGAGACAGAGACAGAGACAGAGACAGAGACAGAGACAGAGACAGAGAGAGACAGAAAGAGAGGCAGAGAGAGACAGAGAGAGAGAGACAGAGAGAGACAGAGAGAGAGAAAGAGAGAGAGAGAAAGTATAAAAAGGGGCTCAGGAGGAAAAAAATGTCCCTTTAACTTAGGTAAGAATCTTTGGTCCTAACTCTTGTTAAATCATGCTGTTTCTGGAAACCAAGTAGACAAATGTGATCTTTGCTGTTTTCACTAGCAGTATGCTAACTACACGTCATAATTTCCTCTGATAAATCAGCATTCCCATTGAAAAGGAAATGCTATTTTATGGTCAAGAATCTGTATAATTTCTCTCACTAGTTGCACACTTCAGAATTGTTCTACTGGTTTAGTATTAAAGGGACTACCAAAAAATTATTTTTGCACTTGCAAACAAAATCTTAATATTGTTTTAATAATTATTTAGTGTTGGGGTGGGCTTCCAAAGGTCAGAGGACAACTTAAAGAAGTGCCATCTTTCTTTCCACCATGTGCATCCTAGAAGTCAAAGTGAGGTCTTCAGGCTTAACAGTAGGTTCTCTACCTACTGTGCCATCTCAGGGAAAGGGGCTCAGTGCTCTTTTTCACAATCTTGAAAGACTTAAATAACTGTTACTTTAATATATTGGGCCTAAAGTAACATGTTTATGTTGTGCTTAATTAGATACATTGCTGTTTCTCTCTTTTTTTAATCCCCATAATCCAGTTTTTGCTAAAGTTGACAAATTATATACCTCAAATTTGGTCATTATAGGACTAACCCCTAATGAGTGAGTACAATATAAACAGCCACAAAAGAGCACAATTTACTCTTCAGGAGACAACAGGCTCCTTGACAGAAGAGCTAGGACATCCCATGCTTTAGGCTCACCAAGTAGCAATTGGTAGTGAGGTTGTATTTCTCAGGTATTTGGAGCTGTCGTACAGGTAGCATGTACTCACTATGGGCATGTTTATGTGGTCTTGTTTTACCACAGTCTGTGTTTGTTGGTTCAGCTCATCCATTCAGGTTTTTTTTCTGAGATGTGTTTATTAAGATTTATATGTGAGTAAACTATCACTGTCATTACACACATCAGAAGAGGACATCCAGTCCCATTACAGATGGTTGTCAGCCAGTGTATGGTGGTTAGGAATTGAACTCAGTACCTCTGGAAGAGCAGTTAGTGCTCTTAACTACCATCTCCATAGCCCCTTCTATGCAGTTTTTTACTAGTAACCTAGTGTATTAGTCAGGGTTCTCTAGAGTCACAGAACTTATGGACAGTCTCTAGATAGTAAAGGAATTTATTGATGACTTACAGTCGGCAGCCCAATTCCCAACAATTGTTCAGTCGCAGCTGTGAATGGAAGTCCAAGGATCTAGCAGTTACTCAGTCTCACGCAGCAAGCAGGCGAAGAAGCAAGAGCAAGAGCTAGACTCCCTTCTTCCGATGTCCTTATATTGTCTCCAGCAGAAGGTGTAGCCCAGATTAAAGGTGTGTTCCTTAAACTCGGAGATTCAATCTTCTGGAATCCATAGCCGCTATGGCTCAAGATCTTCAAACCAAGATCCAGATAAGGATCTCCAAGCCTCCAGATAAGGGTCACTGGTGAGCCTTCCAATTTCGGATTGTAGTTCATTCCAAATGTTGTCAAGTTGACAACCAGGAATAGCCACTACACCTAGATTTGCTTTTAATGCTCAAAGTCTGGAGTTCAAGTAATATCTGAAAAGCTGACCAGGTAAAAAAAGGGACTGGTTCTTTTTCAGCATTTTATAAGCAGTTTCTTTGTTTGAAGTTATCTTCTGCTTTTACCTGCTTCCCTCACTGAACCTTAAAGGAACAAGTTTAAAACTCCCCATCAGGGTTTGGGAACGTGGCTCCAGGGCAGAGTGCCTGCCCATCATAGACTAGGCTTCGAGTTGTGCTGTGGTACAGGGAAGAAAGTGAGCATTGTGTAAACACTGCTTATGAAAGTAGTGTTTGTTTGAAGTTTTTAAGAACCAGAAGCTTCTGTGAGACACCCTGCGTCAGTAACAAAAATGGAAAGCCATCTAGGAAGATACCCAAAGTCAAAAATCAAGCCTAAACACACACACACACACACACACACACACACACACACACACACAACAAACAAACAAACAAAATCATACCAGCATACACAGTGCACATACATACACACATTCAGGAAAAGGGGTTCTTTCTGCAATCCAAATGAGCACTTTAGTCTTTTGTGTGCAATCAATCGTCCTGTGTTCTGGAGATCACATTCTCTTGGGAATAAGTGGTAGTTAATACTGAGAAAAGTGTGTTTCCCAAATAGATTAGAGTCTTCTCTGGTACGTAAATGACTCACTAAACCATGGATTAGGAGTTTAATGTCACAAATAGCATAGACTTCTTAAGATGTGTCGCATAAGAACTCTCCCAACTACTAGACCTGTAAAGAATATCATTGAAAGAAATTCCTGAGGCTCTCAGCCCAGCCTTTATGTAACTTGCACTGTCTTGTTGAGCTTTACTAAGTCGCTCAGGAATGCCCCATCTACAAAGAGTTTGGTACCTAAACCAACACCTCCCATTTGGTCTGCCATTCTAAAGCGGTGTGTGTGGCATTTCATACAGTTGTGTGCTCTCATTCAGTCTTTGATAGCATTATCTCAGTGTGACTCTTACCTACCTAGTACCCAGGTCTGTATTTCTGTTAAAGCACAGCACAATCTTTGGAAACAAAGCCATGCTCTGGGTCGAAATGTATCGAGGCTTGGAAGCTAGGGGTTTTTATAGAAAAGGAGTGGGGCTGGGGAGGAATTGGTGCGGTTTCACCGCACCAATTGGTCCATTTAAACATCAGCAGCCTGTTAACATTTAACTTAGGTCAGAGGGGTGGGAGATAGGAAGGTGATGGGCCTGCCTGGGCATGTCCTGGTCTGTTCTGCTATGTTCTCAGCTCCAAGTTTCAAAGCTCACAAACAACTCTTTGGGCTATTTGACATACATTACATGAATCACAGGTCTCAAGTTTTATTTCCTTTTATTCCCCTCTTCTTCTGTTTAGACTACTTCTAATCATAGAATTTTAGAGATTGGTGTCCCCTAACTCTTCATCTACCTGAACTATAGGTTGATATTGCCTTTGCAGAACCATGAGTTTTACTGTATCAATTCTACTCTGGATGAAAGCCATTCCTCTATTTATTATACAAGGGCTGAAAACTAAAGCTAAACATATCATAAGGATTGGTCCGGCTACAGCGGAAATCAAAGAAGTTATCTAAGATGGTTGTGATTCAAACCACGACTCAAACCACCCCCATTGAGCATCCCGTTCCCATTTCCTTCACTCTAATCTTTCTCTCAGTTTCTGCATAGAATCTCTAACCATTCCTGTATGATCTGCATAGAAGCAGCACTCTTCTTTAAGGGCAGCACACAGTCTTCCTTCCTTTAGGAACAACAAATCAAGATCTCTCCTGTTCTGCAAAACTACCTTAGACAGGGAGGTCAAAGATTTTTCTAAAGTGTCAATGGACTTCTCTATTGCCTCTAGGTCTTCATTGACAGCATCCCTCAAAAACTGAATTCCCTGTCTTTCTTCTATCAAAGCTGACACTCCCATCCCCACTCCTAACGCCATACCTATTTCAATGAATGCAGCCAGGGTTAAAGTAATTGGTTCTCTTTTTGACCACCAGCCAGCATAGCTTTCTTCTAAACTGGATGCAGGGTGATAATATACACGGGGTAACAGCTGGATCATGACACAAAAATCATGAGATGAGTTAAAAACCTTAGTTGATACACAGTGAGTAAGTCCTGTATTGTAAGCCCACCATCCAACTGGGGAAGGTACAAGATAGTAATTGGCTTCCGTTCTGGACATGGACTGAATTTGTCTGCATAGGTGTTTATGGGTGTAAGGTGGGGTGCCTATACAGAGGCCTGGACTCCTCGAGGATTCTTCAGTCAGGGTCAGTTTTTGTCCTGTTCCCCAAGAGCAGGAAGTATGGCTGCTGGTTCTGTTGAAATCTCTATTGAAGGCAATTCCTTTATAATAAGGAGGACCCGAGGACAGGCATAGCCAGCAGTCCTCAGTAGCGCTTGGATAGGTTCTATTAAGGGCATAAAAGGCTCCTCTCACTAGGTTAAACATCTTCTGTCTTGTTGAAGGAATTCCAGGGGTAATAGTTAGAGGTACCTGAGGAGTGGGAGGTTGGGTGACAGCGGCCATATTAAGGGGGTCCGCAATCACTGGAGTAGGCTGAGTAATAGTATGGGTGAGGGGTGTGGACTTGGTTGGGGGGCCTAAAGGATTGTAGGGGGTCTCTATTTTTAATATGATAGTGAACAATAATCCCTCATCATATCTTTCCTTGTAAATCTTAAGACCCCAGGTATACCCTTTTGTCCATCCCAGAGCTCTTTTCCCTGGTTCAGTGAAGGTGACACGGAGCAGATGGCACCAGTCAGTACACTTGTCTAGGTCAAATCCTCCAGGTACGTAAGATGCTAGGGAATAGTTGGCTGTTACTCTAATATAGTCCCAGCTCAAGGAGGGCTTCCAGCGGGCTGTACCTGAAGTCTCGAAACCCCAGCTCTTGCAAAAGAAGTCAGCCTTATCTCCACATGTTGGATTGAGGGACTGATTCCACATGTTGGATTGAGGGACTGTGGGGCTCGGGGCAGACATATAAGGGATGGGTTCAAAGCATACTTCTATCCCTTTGGTTAGAGCAACCAACCCATGGGTCTCTCGAATGTTTTTCTACGTACGGAGGGGGTGTTAAAGGTGCTCTCTGAATGTCAGAGTACCCCTCCAAGTCCCATCTAGGAGGGGCTCCTATAGCAAACTTACAGATGTCAGGGAAAAGATCAGGCCACCAAGTCCACAGAGGGCGTACCTCGGCGTTTGTCCATACAGCCCTGTGTACAGGACTGTGTACCATGTCCGACCAGGTGGCAAGGTGCTGAGGAGGTTATAAGGATTTGGCACCATGAGGTGTATGTCCTGAACTCTCTTGTTGACTTTTCTAAGGTCCTGGACTGGATGGTAGTCACTGGTCCCTGTTTTTTTTACTGGAAGTAGAGGAGTGTTCCGAGGGGATTTGCATGGGACCAAAATCCCTTGTTGGAGCAGTTTGTTGATTTGGGGGCATATACCCTCTTGAGCTTCTCTGCTCATGGGATATTGTCAGACCCCTATAGGGGTGGCCCCGGATTTAAGTTCAATCACCACGGGGGGGGGGGGGGGGAGGTAGGACCAGTTTTGCCATCCCCACTCCTCCCGTCTCTGCCCACGCCTGAGGGTATCGATTCAACCAGTGCTGTAATCCCTCAGAGGGCTTTACTTGCTTTTGGTAAAGTCGATATTCCTCTCCTAGTTGTAAAGACAGCTCTAGAGTCTGGGGTGCTTTTATTCCCCAGAAAAACTCCAGTCGATGAGAGGTGAAAGTTATTTGTGCTTTTAACTTGGTTAGTAAGTCCCTCCCCAATAGAGGCATAGGACACTCTGGAATGACTAGAAATGAATGAGTTACTCGATTTCGCCCTATGTCTACTACTCGGGATGTGGTCCATGGATAAGATTTTTGTCCTGTGGCCCCAATCACCAAGGTTTTTTCATTTTTCTTCACTTTTCCTAGAGGTGTTTTGAGTACTGAAAATTCAGCTTCCGTGTCGACTAGAAAGTCCACGGGGGTCCCCTCCACTTCTAAGGTTACTCTAGGCTCGGGGAGGGGGGCCAAACCCTGTTCCCCCAGTCTTCATCTTCTCCAAGAGAAAGCACCTTTACCTCTTTTTTTTTTTTTTTTTTTTTTTTGGACAGTCGCTCTTACAGTGGCCCATCTCCTTGCAATATGCGCATTGGTTCCTCCCAAGGCAGTGCCCGCCTTCTCTGGGTCTCCTTGGTCCCTGCTGTCTTTTGTCTCCCAGGTTCCCTGACTGTATACCTCTTCTTCTGTTATCTCTTTATCCTACTGGGGCCAGGATCCTAGTCAAAACCTTTTCTTGCCTCCTGTCTCTCCTATCCTCATCCTCTCTTTTCTCTCTTTTCTCTCTCTCTAACTTTTCATCTTCTGTTTCTCTCCTATGATACACTTTCTCTGCCTCTCTAACTACATCCCTTATGGTGTAATCCTGCAAGCCCTCAATTCACTGTAACTTCTTCTTTCTATGTCAGGAGCCGACTGGCCAATGAAGGCCATAATTACTGAGGCCCTTTGACCCTCAGATGTAGGATCAAATGGGGTATATCTCCTGTAATCCTCCATGAGCCTTTTGAGGAAGACTGAGGGGGGCTCAGTCGCTCCCTGCATAACCTCTCTTACCTTGGCCAGATTCGTGGGCTGCTGAGCAGCACCTCTGAGACCCGCCACTAGGACCCAATGATACTTGGACAGTCGTTCCCTACCTGGTGCCATGTTATAATCCCATTGGGGCCGGCTTAGCAGGAATCCTTCATCTATCTCAGCTGAAGTTTGGACAGGGTGTCCAGCCTCGTCTCGGACATTTTTCCGAGCCTCGAGGAGAATCCTCTCTCTCTCCTCGGTTGTGAATAGAGTCTGCAGAAGCTGCAGGCAGTCATCCCAGGTCAGCTGGTGTGAATACATTAATGATTCAACCAACCCAGTGAGTCCTGCAGAGTTCTCTGAAAAAGGGGGGTGATTAGCTTTCCAGTTATAGAGGTCAGAAGAGGAAAAAGGCCAATACTGTAGGGGCTGTAGACTATTCGGATCGGCAGGGGGAGCCCCAATAGCCCTGAGGGGGAGCGCCATGGTTGAATCAGGGGCGACTCCTCGCCGGCTCCTTGTTCCTGTGGAGGGATCCCTTCCTCCGGCCGGGGCCTGAGGCAGGGGTCCTGAGGGAGCTGAAGGTTGGGGCTGGGGAGCATATGGTGGGGGTTGAGGGGTGTTGGGCCACTCAGGAGCTTCTTCAATCTCTGGATAGATCTTGGGGGGTTTTGTCACTGGTGTGCTGCGATCATCATCTCCCCCGAGCAGTGTTTTCGGTTTCTCTTTCTCACCATTTTCTTGGATGGCTAGGATCTTGGTGCCAGGGCAGAGAGGTGGGAGGAATGGGCGAACCCATGGGGGTGGGTAGCGTGACAAGTCCTCCCATGCCGTGATGTACGGTTGCTGGTCTGGATGCGACCCTGGCTCTTCCTGAAAAACAATGGCCTTCACAGCCCTTATGGTGGGTAAGTAAAAAGTTCCTTCTGGTGGCCAACTTACTCCAAAAACAGGCTATTCCGAGGAACAAAAAGTCATCCATGGCTTTTTCTTCACTATTACTGACAAATTTCGTCCTCTAACCCTAACGTCCGTCCAATGGTCTTTAGTCAAAGATAAAGGAGTAGACACAGTCTGTCCCATAGTGAAGAATAAGAATAAACACAACACAATGACAGAGATGGAAAACACTAAGACATCCAAACACACTCATCCGCGTCTGGAATTATACAACCAGCCAAACGCTACCTCTGATGGAGTGGGATTCCGTGTCCACTTCTCTGGCAGGAAGAGCACTCACTCTTCTTCACTCTGCCAGGCAACAGCCAGGTCCTCCTGACTGTTCCATACCCGGGGCACTCCAGGGTCTCCCTCGGAATGTCTTCCAGGGGTGCAGCCTGTGGGGAAATAGACCGTCGTCTTCCCACAGCCACTAGGATCCTTACGGTCCACAGTGGCAGCTGCCAGAATACAGAATACCAGAACTGGTAACACAGGTGGGGCTCAAACCCACAATCTCAGAATGGAAAAACTAAGACACAAATTCAGCAGTGCCACACTTAGACACTTAGACAACAGACAACATACAAGACTCACACAAACAAATGCACCTCCAAGGGGTCCTTCAGGGTTCCTGGGTGTCATGCAGATCTTGCTGGGGCCTCCAAATGAAAGAACCTAGTGGGGAAACCCCCACTCAACTCCCTGTTCAGCGTACACCCAAGAATCACGAATAGAACACAACACCTTGATGTAACAACACGAGGTATTTTAATGGCGGAGCTCCGGGTCGAAACATATCTCACACAGGAGGCAGTGGATTTGAACATGAGGCTTGGAAGCTAGGGGTTTTTGTAGAAAATGAGTGGGGGTGGGGGAGGAATTGACGTGGTTTCACATGATTGGTCCATTTAAACATCAGCAGCCTGTTAACATTTAACTTAGGTCAGAGGGGTGGGAGATAGGGAGGCGATGGGTCTGCTCGGGCATGTCCTGGTCTGTTCTGCTATGTTCTCAGCCCCAGGTTTCAAAGCTCACAAACAACTCTTTGGGTTATTTGACATAAATTACATGAATCACAGGTCTCAAGTTTTATTTCCTTTTAACACGTGATTGGTGCACCAAACATAGACAATATAAAGAGGGTAAAGAACTTCTCCTGTAGGGGCCAGAGAGGATAAAACAGGGTGTCCCTCGATTTCTCTCTGTCCCTGGGAGAGTTCTAAAATCTATTTTTCTCTATCCCTTCCTTTCCTTTCCTGCTTGTAAGAGGCAGCTTGTCAAACCAAGATTAAAATCCAAAATTTTCTAACAGCTTCTGGCAAGCATCCAAAACTTCTAATTTATTTAATCTGAGGGCAAATTTTTGAGAAAACACACAATCTCTATACACTAAATGTCTCAAATAGCCTAAAAGTTTACCATGCTGAATCTTTTTTGAAGCCATCATCAGTCTACACTTAGTCAAATATTTTATAGCCATCTGCAAAAACGCTCTCTATTTTCTGCAACCAACAAAAAAAACCATCGACAAAATGAATTATATATGTTTTAGGAAATGATTTCTTAACTTCCAATAAAACCTAATCTATGAATTTTTTGACACAATGTAGGATGGGGGAGTTGTAAATAAGGTAACAGTAAGAATTGAGCTATATTTTGACCTTTATGAAGTCTCTTTTTATACTTTAACCATAATTTAACCATAACTTTTAATTTTACCTAAAGTAGCAGAATCCACAACTTGAATATTTTCTTATAACTGGGGCTGTGTCCTATAATGAGCTCCACCTAAGATCCACTTAATCTTAGAAGCCAGGGTCAAGGGCTTCGTGCCCTTGCCATAGTTCCTATTTTAGTCTATTGTATACCATGACTCTTGTTGTTCTCTCATTTGCTTTTTTCTAAGCTGGCAGTAACCTTGGCAATGCTATCTTTAACTAATCCAGTTTTATCAACATATATGCAGCATTCTTCCTTAAGTGCATCGTAAAAGCCTCCTTGTTGTAGAAAGAGCAAATTTAATCCCCTTCTATTTTGAAGGGCAACTTCTGAAAGGGAGACCAAGGAATCAGTAAGATCATCTAGGCCCCTTTTTATATTCTCTATATCTTGGCTAATAGCCTCATTGGGCAGATGGTAATTGCACGCATTCTGTTGAGACGACACAAGGGCTGCGATTCTGGTCCCAGTCCCAGCAGCACCCAGGCCAAGAAGGACCGCAGGGTCAACACCGAGATAGGCTCTCTTTTGTGGCGAGATGGCAAGGAGGTACCTCGATCCCAAAACTTCAGTAAGTCATCTGACTGATGAATACTAAAATTTGGAAAAAGCTGAACCAAGACAAAATAATCTCTATTATTTATAAAATCTTGTATAATAATGTACCGTGTAAGGCCTGTGGAACATGCCAAAAAGGTATCATTTGGGGCAAGAAGATAAGAATACCTATTTTTATTTACTCTAAACGTGTTATTGCAAATCTCTAGCAAGGGCCATGGCAGAAGCATGCCTGGGCCCAACACACAACTTCCTATCCCAGAGAGTCTGTCAAGGTAAGCTGAACTGACTCAAAGGGGAGCTGGTTGGCATCTGAAAGCAAGGTAAAATTTTCAAATAAGGCTATGCCCTCATAAAAGGGTGGAGAAGCAGAAAAGCACATCCAACAATCTTCAAATTCTGATGCATTATCTCTTTGTGTCTTATCCATCAAGGCTAAAGCAGAAGCATTCAATATAGACCACAGTTAATCAGTGGAAGAGGGGGGCCCGCTCACCTTCATCCAGGCCTATCGAGGCCTAGGTTCATCAAGGTCTGCATGTTGGGACATGGGCAGGCCTCCAGTCCTGTGCCAGTGATGGCAGAGTGTTCTTGCTCAGACCTGCCGCCTCAGGCCGCAGAAGCCCCAAAGGCCCAGCCTTGGCCTTCAGGCCTAGCCGGTGGCTGCCTCGAGGGTGAGGGCTCCTGGCGACTGTAGGGTAGGGACCGAGGCTGCTCCTGGGACCCTCGGGCTCTCCTGGTGTGGGCCAAGGCTGTGAAGGGTCCGGGCAAAGAAGGCCGCACTCCCGAGCTCGCTGAGCTCTCTGTCAGAACCCTGCACAATCTCCCATAGGGGCTAGGGGGTTGTCTGCAGTTGTCATCAGGGGAGACGGGCCCCACAGGGGGGCCCTCTGGCTGTTTCCCTGGACCGCAGGTAGTGGGTGGCCGTTGATATCAGTCTTAGATTGGCAATCTCGTGCCCAATGGTGGCCTCTCTTGCACTTAGGGCAAAGACTGGGGGGAAACTTTTGTTGGGTAGCAGACATGGTTGAGACTAGGGTGCTCTGTCTTTGTGTATGGCATTCTCTAGCAAAATGTTCAGGTTGGTTGTATCTATAGCAAGTTTTTTCTCCTTTATTTAGTTGTAGAGCAGCTCCAATGGCCAGGTTAATAGACTTAGAAAATTGTTGAGAAAACACATCTACCTCATTACAAAGCTTGATCATACCATTTATATCTAGACTCTTGGTTTTACCTCTCAGGGCAGCCCTACATGCTGAATTGGCGTTTTCAAGAGCAAGTTGTCAGACTAACAGACCCTTACTTTCCTCGGGTCCCAAAATTCTCTCAGCTGCTTCCTGTAATCTGGCAACAAACTGCACATAGGACTCTTGGGGCCCTTGTATAATCTTGGTTAGGGGCGTAGTTAGCGCCCCTGCAGCAGGGATAGAATGCCAAGCTCCCAGGGCTGCCTGTGCCTTCTGGGCGAGGACACCAGGGGAGAGCCCTAATTGTTTTATGTCTGCAGTGAAATTGCCTTTACCACAGATTTTATCAGCAGTCCAGGAAGCTGTCTCACTAGAAGGACTCTTTCTATTATTTGGAGCCAAATTTTCTCCTCTGTCCACAAACTCTGACTTCCAAGTTAAATATTGACCTCTAGTGAGAACAGACTGAACATCTTTATTCCATTCATTGGGTATCAAGTAGCCTTCTCCTGCTAAACCTTCTAATATAGATACTGTGAATGGGGCATCGATAATCGATTGTGGGGAGCTGCACTCACATTTGCCATTACAAGATGGCGCTGACAGCTGTGTTCTAAGTAGTAAATAATCTGCACATGTGCAGGGGCAGTTTTCTCGCCATGTGCTCTGCCTTTCTCGTGATGACAACTGGGCCGATGGGCTGCAGCCAATCAGGGAGTGACACGTCCTAGGTGGAGGATAATTCTCCTTAAAAGGGACGGGGTTCTGGCACTCCCCCTCTTCGCCTCTTCGTCTCTTTCTCTTTGTCTTTTCCTCTGCTCTCTTCCTCTGCTCTCTGCCTCTCTTCCTCTCTGCCTCTCTCTGCCGCGCTCTTCCTCTCTTGCTCCTGAGTAAGCAATAAAGCTTTGCCGCAGAAGATTCTGGTTTGTTGCGTCTTTCCTGGCCGGTTGTGAACGCGCGTAAGAATCAATGATGGCAGAGACTGATGATTCGCTGGCGGCTTAGTTTCGCTTTTGTGAGACAGCGATCAGGAGTTTTTCTAAAAAATCTTCAGTAAGGGCTAGGAGGCGAGCACCTTCTCCGCCCTCTTCTGCCTGTTTAAGGAGATCTCTGATGATTCCCCAATTGCTAAAAAAGGACTCAGGGACATCTTCTCCTTGTTTTATCAAAGCATTAATATCTTTGCCTACTTTATTCCAAGTTAAAGGGTGTATTTCAGAACCATTCAATACCAGCCATGGACATCTCTTGTCCACAAAACAAAAATATTTTATTAAATCCCTTTTTTTTTAACTCTCATCCCTCTCTCCTAAAGAGACCCCTTCATCTCTTGACTAAAAAATGTCTCTTTGGACAGAACATTCCCCATGGTTAATGGGACAACAACTGAATGCCTAGGCTTACCTCTCGACGTCCATGACACTCGAGCGAAGTGGAGGGGAACTGTCTCACTGACTGCGCGGTACCTCTTGAACCCGTTGTCTGGAGGGTGGTCGTACCTTGTGAGGAGCGGGTATGGCACCAGTCCCAAGACGGCACCCAGGACTGCAGCTAAGTCTTATGACTTGCACCTGACTTCCTCATACACCTGAAAATAAGCCACGACCATCGTGAGAGCTGCACAGATACACCATGGTGCTGGCGGTGTAAACAAGTCCATATTTGGTGGAGACATGCCCCTGCCACTCTGATTGGCTGAAGCTGTGTGCCGGTGAGGTGATGTGGCCTGCTGTGAGTGAATGGAGACTGAGAGTATATAAGAGTGAGAGGCCCGGGGTTCGGGGGAGATAGATGAAGAAAAAGATGAAGAGAAAGAGATGAAGACTGAAGTTTGCTGAATAAACTGCTGTTAGAATGACTGGTGGTCATGTTCTTCCTGGTCGAGAGCGGACGAGACAGTACCTCGTGCCCCATGTCTGGCGCCACTTGACCCATCCAGCAGGTCCAGTTATTCGAGGGTCTTGAGGGGACCTTCTCCTAAGAACCAAATTGGGGGGTAGAGAAAGACGAGAACCTTGTGTAAAGAACAACAAGGAAACATTCTGAGTAACAGCAAGGTTCCACTGTATTAGCCAGGCCCAAGGTTTAAATGCACAAGCAAACGGGGAAGTGCCTTTCAGCAGGAAGGATGGGGCAGTAGAATTGCACAAGCAAAAGGGGAAGTACAGGTACTTATCAGCGGGAGGGGTGGGGCAATAGAATTGCACATTCTTTAGGCAGTTACACGGGGAAGCAGGAATTTGGTGGTATCAGGGTGTGGTCAGGCCCGCTTTTGACCCTCTTTTCTTCTCAGGGGGAGAGGCCCAATTCAGAGATCAGGACAATTGTGTTGTCTTAATGGCTCCCAAAAACACATACTTACAGTTTAGTCTGTTTATCTGTGCACAGGCTCATGCCCCTGTGTGTCCTCAGACACAGGGATCTTCTAATCTCCCTACCTAGGAGCCTGAGGCTGACTGTTCTGATTCCCTCTAAATCTTGACTATATCATCTCTCTGCTGTGTCTCCTGTCTCCCACAGAGAGCAGGTAGGAGAGATGAGGTAACATTCACTGAGGGGGATTGCTCACTCAGGATGCCGTTGACCCAGGGATTCCAGCTTGTGGCCTTTATCTAGCTCGGGGTCTTCTGGTTACTGTCTATTCTTCCTTTGATTTCTTACAAATGCCCAGCATGGCTTCTGTGGTGCTGTGGTGCCCTGCTTTTCCTCCCTATTGCCTGGTTCACTCCTGTTTCATGTATGCTCTTCCTGTCTGGCTAGTCGCTTTGCTTTGTCTATGTGTGCTCTCTCAGCTAGCAGCCTCCTCCAGGAGGTGATCCTGCAGCCATGAAACTCCACTTACTTGCAGCTCAGCCCAATCTCAGCTATTCTTCCTCTTAAGCTACTGACCTGCTAACCTGATGTTTCCTGCTAACCATCTCATTGCCCAGACCAGAAACCTGGGATTCATCCTAGATATTTTTCCCCTTCTTCCTGACTGCTAAATCTGCTATTCCTCCTGCCTCCCCCTCCTCTCTTTTACTCACTGCCCCCCAATAGTTTCTTTAGGTTGTCTCCATTTTTCTGGGTAAGTCCAACCTTTTGATTGAGCTCCCTGCCTTCAAGACCATCTTCAGTTCTAGCCTCTGTATTTGCTGGAATCAAATGCAGAATAAATATCCTATAGATATCTGTAATGGCTTCCCATTTTGCAGATGTGGACAGAAACAAAGGCATAGAGAAGTTAATAAATTTTGTGGAGGTGATTGCAGCCCATTTAGAAAAAGGAGTCGGGGTTTGAACCCAGGTTCCTAAATGGTGAACCTGTACATGGTACTGAGCCCGTTGTCAGTGGTTTGATGTCTGCCTCCATTTCCCAGCTGAGCTTTGGGGAGCAGATATGGCGTCTCTGGTCATCCTCACAACGCAGACTCGATGTTTGTCCTACAATGACAAACCCTGGTATACAAATGAATGGTTGGTGTTATCATCAAAAATAGTTACATGAGCAGCAATTACATGTAGAACAGGTGTGTCTGTATCTTGTCCTTCTTGTGCATTGTGTATGAAGACACAGAGGCTATAAAAGTGTCACTGTGCCCTGAGAAAAACAGAGCTGTTTGAGAATCATATCTATTTGAGAGAATTTAAGTGCTGGCCTTAAGTGTCATTCTTATTCCTGATCTAAATAGACAGTACTAATTTTTATAAAAATCAATATATCATTTTAATCAGCTTTTCTTTGAATTGCATGTTATAACAACTAATGACTTCTTGGTCCAGTCATTGACTTGATTGTTGCGTGGGGTCAGACACACTCCCTTGTGCCCTGAGAACTGCCACCTGCTTTTCATGTCAGCCTGTTTGCTGACATGGGCTCCAAAGGACAGTGGAAGTTCTGTGTGAGCTAGTCCAGCGTTCAAAGAGAAGCAGGTTTCCCAGTGGTGCTGAAGCTGGCATGACAGCCATTCATCTCTTATCTGTATACAAAAGAATGATTCCAGTTGCTATTTAAATGCAAAAATGGAATGCTTCAAAAATAGGTGTAGGCATCCTGTAGTCTCTGGAGCTCTTGCAGAGAATCCCTGAGACACAGTCTCTGATGTCCTTTGCAATAGGAACATGCTTAATTTCATAAACCAAAGTCCACCTAGGAAAGAAGAAAAAAAATTTCTCCCACCCCATGCAAAAGCTTAGAAATGAATGAAGAAAAAAATTAATTAATGATGTGAATATTAAGAGGTTACTTATCTATTATAACACTGGGCTACAAGTTGACTAATTAAAAGGAATGTAGGCTGGAAGGCTGCCACGAATCTTTCACTTAGAGGGCCATAGCTAAAGCCAGTGATTATGTGTGACAGACTTTAGGAAGAATGATACTGCGCACAGACTGTCAGATGAAGCATGCTCTTCGGAATTACACCAACGACGATGGGGTGGCCCACTGGCAAACAAAATGGTTAAACAATACATAATCAAGTTTTTATTTGGTATTTCCTACAAGGCTATACCAGTTACCTGGGAACGTATATATTTTTTAATTTGGCTGTATTAATTGTTGACCATGGCTGGCAGAGCCCCAAACATGGACAGATATGGGAGAAAATGGCATCAGGACATTAAAGCTCTGAGTGTACTAGGGGGTAGGGGGCACAAAAATTACAGCATAAATCAGGAATTTTCCAGCTAACAATGTGCAGATGTGGTAGTGCAAAGGAAACAGAGCCAGACTGAGCTTGCTTTGTTCACTGAGAGAGGCCCTCTGTAACATTCTTTTTAGCTGTGCATATTTGTTTTCATTTGTACAGTACTAACTTTCTTACTCTGTGGAGAAACTCAGTCCCAGCCAGTTGGGCCTAATAATTCTATGGCAATAATTAAAGCTCATGAACAACTGCATCCTGTTATTTAAAACAAGATCTCATTTGTGAAGGTCAAGCTGGTATCAGAGTCGTCACAGCCTTTCCACCTCAACCTCCCAAGCTCTGGGATTGTGAGCACAGGCAGCTTTGTGATTTTGTTTTGATTCAGTAGGTCAGGGGAAAGTCCCAGGGTAACACTGATCCTTTCTTCAAAGGTTGGTAAGCCTGGAGCCCTCTCTCTAACAGCAGTGATGTCATGTGTGTCAACGTGAAAGACAATGCCTGGCCTTCCCGGGAACTTTGGTGACAGTGGTAGAGGTCCATCTGAGTGCCTGGTGGCCAGTTCGTGGGCTGTGAGTTCTGACTCTGATATGTAGCTAGCTTGGATTTGGCTCTGTTTACTAATGTGTTTTGTGCACGCCAGGATATGGGCAAAGTATCCAGACCTGTCTCAGAAGGGCCGTTGTTATATAAATGGCATGAAATAGGTCCAGAGCTCTTGTGAAGAAGCTCTGGGGTATTCTTGAGCTCCTCAGATCATTCTAGTCTGTCTGCATTAAAGTTGAATACGCTTAGTAATTCATTGTTGAAATTCCAAAGCAGAAAACAAGAGAAAGGTTATGTGGTCTGTAATGATAGCCTAGAACGTTGTTGTTATTGCTGTAGTTGTTGTTGTTGTTACTGTTAAACTTTCCTTGAAACTACAATTTTAAGATTGGTTGATTGATGGATTGATTGAGGGGCCATGAACAAGCATATGCTGAGAGGACAACCTTTGGGAGTCTGCTCTCTCATTCCACCATGTGGATCTTGACGAGCTCGGGTCATCAGGCTTGGTGTCCAGAACTTTTATCCGCTGATCCATCTCTCCAGCCCTAACTCTCTCAGAAGAAGCTGTGGAGTGGTGCCTTTCAAGTAGCAGTGAACTGGAGTTCCAGCTATGGAGTATAGCTACTTTTAGGGGCAGATGCTACAGTGTCACCCTGTCATGGTCTTATCTGTGATCGGGTGAGTTTCCAGGGGACTCCTTTAACAGCCTGTACATGCCAATAACATTTTCTACTGTGTTCCTTTTTGGTCCTCACTAAAGGTGTGGCTGTATTGATGATAAGTGAGTAGGTTCCAAACATCTTTAAATTCACAAAAGTCCTTATCCAAAACAAAGTACATGGATTAATGGGAATGAGACTCAGATACCAGATCAATTTTTTATTTTCCCAAAGTAAATCTTAACTCCTGGAAACATTTTAAGCCCTTAAATGATATCCATGTTATCTTGTCTTCATATTAATACCTTTATAACATCTTTAAAATAATGTATTAGAGGCTAAGAAAAATGTATGTTCTCATAGTATCTTTGCTTCTTAGCATTAGGAATAAAAATTAGTACCTTTCCATTGAAATAGTAACAACTATAATAAGACAGATGTAGTTAGCTTTACCTAACTGGAAAACTGCCTTTCCTTTTTGACAATTTACATTTTCTCTTGGGCTGCTTTTTAAGTCGAGGCTGTTAACGATTTAGCCTGTCTTTAATTTTAAGCACTGTTCTTCTAGTCAGATCCCAATAGGAAGCCTGGCATCCCATGGGCTAACTGGGGAAAGGGCATTTCCACATAAATTGGATGCTTCCTTCTCACCTGGAGACTAAATATGCTCCTGTTTCCCAATCCCCTGGTTTGTAAGCTTGAATCCATTGCTCAATGCTGCAAACTGTCACTTTGTAGATAGCACACATGGAAATCCAGATCTAGGGGTCCGTGACATGCCCATGGGTTTGATTTCAGAGTGAATGAATACATGTACTCTTACTAGTCCACTGTTTCTGTGACGCTCCAGCTGAAATCTGAAACCAATGTTCCTGGGAGGTGTCCTTCAAAAGTATTTCCTTTGTGCAGCTCCAGTACACACAGAACCCAAGGGATTAACCGGAGAGCAGCTTTGAAAGCAACCAAAGGTCACTGCTGGCAAGAGCAAAGACTTTTCAAGCCTGCTTCCCCACCCAGGGGATTGTAAACATTGGCTCCTGGCCACCCACTGCGTCCCACAGCACAGAACTTCTCTGTGCTCACTGCTCAGGTTCTGCTCTTTCATGAAAGCCAGCAGGCACGGTGCTACCATCCCACTCTCTTGTCAGGCAACCCAAGGCGACGAGTTCTGCCCTGCAGAAGATGAAGGTGTACCCTGTTAATGGGTGCTTCCTATGCAAGCAAGGTCCTGCAGGTAGTCTGTATTTCTCAGGTCTAAGGAATGTGTAGAGGGCCCATTATGTTCCACAAGTCCTGTTACAAGCCATTTGCTAGTAGCTAACAATAATGCCCACATCTCTTTGTCCTTTGGCTCAATCCAGGACTCTCAAATAAAAAAGCTGGCAACTCGGAAGTGCCTACTGCCCTGAGCCTTGCTTCTTATGCTTCCTTTCTTTAAACAACAACAAAAAACCAGCAGAGATCCTTAGTCACCAACAAAGGAATGAGGCTCCGTATGCATAATTTAAATAAAGTTACCTTCATCTCAGGATCATAGTTATTTGGTGAAAAGGAACCAAGGATACACCAACTTATGTGTGCATCAGAAGTGTGCAATCTGCAGTTTAATCATTAGTCTGACTGACTAGAAGAGACTGGAACTCCCAGAGAGATGTGTGGCTTGTATCCTCCACTTGAACTGTTTAGAATATTGTAAAGAGTTTTAGTATTATTTGATCTCCTTGAAGATTTTATGGAATTACAGTTATTTCACGTGATGTTTTTTCCCTTCCGTGAATTCTGAAGGCAGGAACACATGATCACTTTGATAGACCCATGTGTCATAGCAAGTAGAGATATTATCCCTTATATAATCTCATTTTGATACTGTCTTTTGTGTGTGTCTGTCTGTCTATATTTTAGGGGCAAATATAGGTCTTATCTTTATGAAATGACCTGTGAGCATATTTTATAATAAATTTGGACGTTGATCTATAAGAACTCTGTCACTCAACGCACATTCCTGAGTGAACAATGTTTCTATCAGTTGTGACAATAACAATATGGCACAGTTGTACAGCTATGGCTGTTCTCGACTGTATAGCTGAAATTGGTGCAATGTGTAAGTTTGCCTTTTCCCCTCAGTCTACATGACACTCAAAGGTTTTTTGCAGCCGTTCCTGTGATTACAGTTTTGTTTTATGGAATCACAGATTTTCTTGGGTAGTTAACTAATGTCCTGTTAGTAAAAATTCTTTTGTTTCAATATCAGGTTCCTGAGAACATTGCTAGGGTCATGTATTGGTGCATAGTACAGTGTCCAGGTAGTGCCAGTGAGCATGTAAAAAAAAATTAGAGACAGAGTCTTTCTATGTAGTTCTGGCTGTCCTGGAACTTGTCTGTAGAGCAACCAGGCCTCAGACTCATAGAGATTGCCCTGCCTCAGACTCCCAGGAGCTGGGATAGAAGGTGTTTACCATCTCCCTCCCTCCACTTGTAATGTTCTTCTTAACTATAGGATTCTGTTCTTTGAAAGCTCTATAGAAATAAAGGTTTGTGGTTTCATGACTGTGTATTTTAGAAAACAGTGGCCCAATGGTATGAAAGTAGTTGTTGATAACACACAGACACTGGTGTGTTTAGGGAAAACAAAAAAACAAAAAACAAACTAGTTCTCTGGCCAGAAAGGTGCCTCAGCAGGTGTCAGTGCTGCTACACAGCCTGGTAACCTAGTTTAGTTCCCTGATTCCCTGAAAGAGGCCTCTTTGTGTGCACACACACACATACACACTCACACATAACACACAATAATGATTTAAACAGAAGGGAAACCCTGTTCTCTAAGTCTCTGCCTAGAGCTTCCTCCTTGATGAGCCTATTGCTGTCCCCTCACATGGCATGATGTTCCCTAGTGCCCAAAGGTAAGGTTACTAAGTGGCTGGTGGGCACACCTCAGCAGGTAGGCATCATACAATGAGTGTGAACAGAGGCCTACTCCCCAAGCTGTGGTGACCAGCATTGCAAGCTGTCACTTCAGAGTCACTGCATCTTGCAACTTCTCCTCTCATGCCCACTTAACATGTCACTTTGCATTGCAGTAGTGAAGTCTACTCAGAGCTGTAACAGTATGACCAAAGCTTTTCCCAGGGGCTAATTCATAGCACTAACTGCCTCTATGACCAAATGACAGAGACTGAGTATAAATATAAAAACCCTTTTATTTAAATTATATTATTGAAATATATGTTAAGTTCAATGTAAAATACTTTCACAAACTATTAGACATGAAAAGTTTTAAACAGATTTATCAAACAAGAAAATAGGCCTGAGACATGTTCCCTCACAAAGACTAACTAAAACAATCCTTTGTCAAAACTGACCAGAGAAAAGCAGAGTCTGGGGGCACATTAAAGCACTTCACTGTTAGGTTGGAGAGCTTTTAGAACAACCTAGGGCTAATGAGACAGACTCAGGCAGGGTAGGAAGAAGTTCTAGCTCTACTACCCCTAGGCTCAGCCTCCCTCCACCCTTGTTTCCACTAAGTGGGAAATAAATAAATAAATAAATAAATAAATAAATAAATAAATATGTCTGCTTTATATGTGTTGTAGTTTCACTTGTAAACAAAAGACCAGGGAAAATATTCCCGATAAAGACAGAAGATAGCTTGGAACTATACAAAATAAATATTTATTTATAATTTTCAATTCACTTTAAGTCACTGTTGCCTCACAAACTTTGTCCTAGGTTTGAGAACTAAGTGCTGGAGTGTGTTTGAGGCGACATGCACTGTGCCTGATTGGTTAATGGCTTGGTAGGTGAATCAAATGTGGCAAAAATAAAAAAGGAGGAGAAGGAAGAAAGAGAAGAGAAGAGGAAGAGGAGGAGGAAGAGGAGGAGAAGGCCAGCTGAGAAGGGCACAAGTCCAGTCAAAGGGTTGGCGAGGTTGCTCAGCAGATCTGAACGCAGTATTCTTTAAGAGGACTGCCATACACATCAGGTGGCTCATAGCTGCTCCAGCTCCGGAGCACCTGGATCACCTCCAGCCTCCACGGCACCTGCATCTGTGTATAGTAAAGACCAGTGGTGACAACATATTACTAATCTCCCAGATCAAAATACTTTTCTCTCGTGAGGGAAATCTCAAAGCTTATTTGAAAGTGATTTATTGTGGTGGTGCTGGTAGTGGTGGTGGTGATGGTGGAGGTGGTGGTGGTGGTGATGGTGGTGGTGGTGGTGGTGGTGGTGGTGGTGGTGGTGGTGGTGGTGGTGGTGGAGGTGGTGGTGGTGGTGATGGTGGAGGTGATGGTGGAGGTGATGGTGGTGGTGATGGTGGAGGTGGAGGTGGTGGTGGTGGTGGTGATGGTGGAGGTGATGGTGGTGGTGATGGTGGTGGTGGTGGTGGTGGTGGTGGTGGTGGTGGTTTTGGACCAGTCACAAGATTTGGAATTCCAAGGTTGTGGCATCCACTCACCATCTTAGAAATATACTATGATTGGTATGTGTGGGCTTATCTTTGACAAGATATAGGGTCTTGGTGGTAGCTCCGGCTAATTAGCACTACTGAAGTTCCTCCCATCAATGCTAGTTAGATTCCTCTCCAGGACAGAAGTTACTGAAGCATCTCTTAGTCTGATTGGTTATCACATCTTACCGTCCTGCATCTATGTAATGAGTCTTTATAGCATGAACCGCACAGTCATATTTGAAGTATGTGTCTGTACACACACATGTTCTCCTTCCTCCACATAGGAAACCCTGCTTTCCTCTGTATCTACCTGAGACTTGTCTTCGAAGCAGTTTACTCCCTCTGCTGGCTCTAACTTTACAATGAGAGCATATCAAACTGGAACTTTGATGAGGAATACTGGGGACTGTTTGTTTATATCCTTTGTGTCAGGGTTTCTCCAAGATATAAAGTTAAACTCCAAGCCCAAGGAATCAAGAGATGCTCTACAATTCTTTGAAAATAATAATATAATTCTCCCACTAGTGATGAGTTGCTAATTAAGAGAGTCTGGCGTGTAGATTTAGAGTACACATAGTAGGTGCTCAGTAAATGCGAGTTGCAATCCTACTTTGTTATGCATAGATTATAGGTACCTGGTTGTAGGAGCTTTAGCTCAGCCAGTCTATTTAATGAGTCCTTTGTATTTCCACTGCACTTCCTGGGTGCCTGCTTACAACTCCAGCCTCAGTCCATTTGCATTATCCTCTGGGCTATGAAGTCTTCCTAGACAAGCCTGGTCTAGGATATGTCTTTACAGTCTCAGTCCCTGTTGTGGCAGGTTGGTTACTCAGAGAAGAATGTTGTTGATCTTCAACATTACAGGTATCTTCCAGAAGATGTGCAAGGGGCAGAAAGCTTCAGTCGTTACAGTTTTCTCCAGCCTACCTTTATCATGAAGACTTGAATAACACTCACCTAAAAATGAGTGTCTCTGTAAGAACAGAAATAGTAGTTAATATCGAGCAATGTCTCTCTCTCTCTCTCTCTCTCTCTCTCTTTCTCTCTCTCTCTCTCTCTCTCTCTCTCTCACACACACACACACACACACACACACACACACACACACAGAGAGAGAGAGAGAGAGAGACATGCCTTAATTTTTTTTTTAAGGAAAAGTGTATTTGGTCTTATTTGCCTGGACTACATTAGTTTGGCTGTCGAATTGTATGAATAGGAACATTCTCACAAGCTCAGCCCTGCACATGGTCCTGGAGCAGGGCTTCCTTAAGCATTTTCCCAGGAACGATTAGCTCTGCACAGTGGAAATGAATGCTATGTGAGAGAGAAACACCATTCAGTTTGGCAAATGTCTGGTCCTATGCCTTCAGTTGTCAGTGTGAAGTGTAGGTGTGGAGAAGAGAGATTCAGTATCCAGATTTGTCGATTTAGGACTTTTTTCATAAACTCTCTAGGCTGACAGTGGCTAAACTCTTGGGAAACAGGAGCCAGATTGTGGGGTGGCTGTGCTGTCTTAGGTCCCCGAGACTCAGGAAGCTGGGGCATGAGGGAAGAAGCTTGAGCAGCCTACCATTTGGAGATTAGCTGCCACAGTATGACGAGACTCACAAAAAGAGCGAGGTAGGAGAAGGGAAGTGGGGGGGAAGAAAGAGAAAGAGAGAAAGAGAGAGGGAGAGGGAGAAGTAGAGGGGGTGAGAGAGGGAGAGGGAGAAGGAGAGGGAGTGAGAGGGAGAGAGAGAGAAAGAACTTAAATTGAAATTATAGTCTCATTTTTAGAGCTTTATATTCTTAACAGATTGTTAATACTAATATTAACTTAACAAGTTGTTAAAAATACAGGCAGTTGCAATCCACACTAACATGAAGGCTGGAAATGGTTGGGTGGAATAAAATGAAACTCACACATTACTGGAGGAAGGGGGTTTATGAAAGTCTGAATACTAGCAAAATTGGTAATGTTTACTAAGCATTTGTCTACTTTTTATGTGTACTTAAGTAAAACAAGGGCTCATGTCCAGCAGGGGACACACATAAAAAGACTCAAAGGATATTCATGTTCATAGTGACACAGTGGAACAATACTACTGATATGCATAACACAGGCAAGTTTTACATGTCATGTTCAGCATGCAGAACCACATAGAGTTGGTGCATTGCATGATCCAAGCAAAACGTATTCCAAGAGGACAAGGGTACCCTGACTAGTTCTGTGGTGATGTAAATTCCACATACCTTGTTCTAAGAGTTGGGTTCATAGGTTAGACTTACATGTAAATATCTTGTCCATGTGAAGAGTTGTATATGCCTAAAAATAACTGAAGAAGTTCAGATCTTGATGCTCCTCAGTGCTTGATTAGAAGGCCTGAGGTTCATGCCTGTTCCTCTTTGTCTGCGTGCCTTAAACACTGAAACAGTAATGTGTATATTTCTTCTACCTTTCATTGTGTTCTCTTTGTCTCTGTCTCTCTTTCTTATTCTCTCACTCTTTCTCTTTCTCCATCTTGTGTATAAGTCTAAGTCTGTGAACCTGTGTGTGTGCACATGTACAAACGTGAATAGGTTTTATATGTTTTTATTTTTCTCCACAATTTGGAATCTAGCAGTCTGTGTTTTTCTCCTGAGGATTTACCTGCCTAACAGTTTCTAGGTGATGTGGGTCCCGAGGTCTGGTAATTCCCACTTTAAATAGCACTACACTTTGGATATGTGCTCACAATTGTCCATTCATTTGTATCCCTTGGGCAGATTATAAAGCTGTGGTGATGTCTGGCCTCATCTCCAGAATTATGTGTAATATCTGTCTCTACAGTATTAGTTATCCAGAATTTAGAATTCCTTTTATGAAAACACGGGAAATAAAATCACAGGTGTCTGGTGGGCAAAGACTTGTAGCCTAGGCTCTTGAGAACATACCTGGTTAGTCTGCCCTTCCATCCCTACTGAGTGAACACAGGGAGCCAGGGCACCCTCCATCTGGATGTCTAGCTTCTGGTGTTCTGGGTCCACGATAGCAAGTTTCCCAAGGTTAAAAAAATCCCAGCATTTAGAATGCAGAGTGTGATTTCCATGGATGGAGTAGTCCAGGATCCATCCTCAGTTCGTGTGTTACTAAAAGCCTATGTTCACGGAGTTCTCTCTTCTTGGGGCCAGGACCTACCATTGGCAAAATCTGCTCTATGAAAAATTGAAGATGAAAGAGAAGGAGGTTATGTCATTTCTGTACAACTTAGAGATGGAGTACGTTGAGGCTCAAGAGAACAACCAGGAGCTCAAGAAGGAGATACATCTCTATCGGTAAGTTCTTGTCAGGGAGGTCACCACTTGTGAAATGGTAATTTCTACCTTCCTTTGTTTCTGGACAGGAGAGTCTGTAGGTCTGAGTCTATCCCTTCTGGTTTTTAGCCATCGCTGTGCCTCGGATGTTTTGGACTCAGTTTTCCTAAGTCTCTAAGACACCCCTCCCAGTGTTGTCCAGACATCCTCAAGAGCCTCTAGATAGGAAAGTGATTCAGACCATGAGAGGGCTATTATGTAGTATTGGGCCTCTGGGGCTCAGGCAGGGTTTTACAGAGCAGAGTGAGATGTAACACAAGGATAGAATGCCCCCTTAGGTTCTACCGACCTACCCTGATTGTACTTGCACCCTACTAATTGGTATTGCCTCGATGCATGGGTTGTCATGGGTAGATGGAGATCCCTCTTTCTTTTGGAGAAACATGGACCCTTTTTGGTGTTTGAACTGCAGCAAATTTTTCTCCTTCCTTGAAATGGCTGTTTGCTGTTTGTACAGTTGTCATGGATGCATTGAGATGGATGTTATTAGGTCTTCATGGGAACCAGGATGCAGGTTGGGTTAATGGGACATGTAAGTAGAAATGGGAGGAGGAGGCTGCAGGATCTTACTATGCAGAGGGTGTTCCTAGTAACCTGCACAGCCGGCTCCTGATGGAGAAGAATCTTATAAAGAAGAAGTTGGTGATATTGAAGCAGGAGAGCAAGAAAGTACAGGCTGATTAGGCCCTCATTCATCAATATTTCGTGGATTTGAACCTGAGTGGTAAAGATGAACAGGAGAAGACCAGCAACCTTGAGACTCAAGAACATCAGGTAGGGACAAACAATTCAGTAAACCTATGACTGTCTGATACCATTTGCACATTAGATCCATCTTTGCTTCCACCCACCACCTTTCTGATCCAAACTCCCAAGCAGCCACCCACCTCATGGAATGTAGCTGTTCATTGCTCTGTGTTCACACAAGTATTCTGGGAAGTTAGCCTCTTGTGAGACACTGAATTAGCATCTTGTGAGATACTGTTGCCACTGGCAAGTGTACCTTTCAACTCTCCTTTAATCTGCAGTCCACTAAGGGTGACAGGTGAATAACATGTCACATTCTTGCATGTCCTCATGATAGGCAGAATGCTATGCAGAGCTTTGAGTAAGTTCTGGGTCCTTAGACAGGAGACATGCAGAGGTCATGTGACATCCCAGGTACATGCACCTTGGAGGGATTAGAGCCAAGTATAAATGTCAAATGAGTGCTTCTCATTATCATTGATCTGGGTGGCATGTGGCCGTCTCCTTTCTTTTTGTAATCCATTGAGGTCTCTTCCTTTGCCATGTTCTTGGTTGGAACTGATAGAAGCCTGAGTTGATCTTTATCACTCCATGGTTTTGTGACTGTTGTTGAATACTTTGCCCTGTCTGCAGATTTAACATCCATAATTTCAGTGAAAATATTAATGTTGACTGTCAAGTACAGTTCAGGTGATGGGAGGCAGCAGCCTGACAGCTGCCAAGCCTGTCCCAACCAAGCCTGTGTCTTAGTAACTGCCTTCCTCTTGCAGGTCTCAGAAACTGCAAGAGAGCTGGGATTGCCCACAGCCCAAGAATAGAGCATCCTGCAGAATGAGTTGCCACCCCAAGTGCCCCCTGCTGAGCACCATCCCCAGCATCCACAATCTTCCTTGGATGAATCTTCTTCCATAGAGTTCATTTCCTTAGGGTGAATAGGCCCTAACTAGGAAGCCATGGCTGATTCAGGGTGTTATTCCCTTTTCTCTTCAGACAACTCCCCTTGGCAGAGAACTGAGGTTATTGCACTGCCACTAAGTGTCCAGGAGGAGTAACAGGCTGTAGGTCTGTACTGCTTAAATGTGTAGAAAGAGAAAGCAGCTGAACAATAATTTTATGTTAGAGTTTTGGTTGAAGTTTTGGTTTTTGTTCTTTGAGTTGTTGCTATGTTATTTAGAAGTTATATGTGCTTGTTCTTGTTTTTCTTTCTTTTTTTTTTTTTGCTTTTACCTCTATATTAATTGAACTTTTAAATCCTGTTTTTTTTAAAAAAGAAATCTATTTCTTATGAATAAAAATTGGATTGCAAGTAGTGACTCTTGAAACCATCTTCCTTATTCAGGTGCTCTATCCCCTGCTGTAGACCTAGGATTCACAACCAGAGATGGATCTCTGTAAGTTCTAGGCAGCCAGGGTTACATAGTAAAGTCATAGCCACCTAGGTGTATAGATGGTGATGATCTTTTGTGTTTGGATAATGTCACTCACCTCATGGACACACACTTTATGATGTAATCACTGCCATACTGTATCCCTGTTGTCATGAATTCTCTTACTCCTAACATATAGTACTCTATAACACACATTCATTTATGACCCTGTGGACCAAATACTGAGTAATATGCAGTCATTTCTCTAAAGCTGCTGAGGAAATAAAAACATTCACAAAGGAATATAAAATAAATCAGGAGGGCCAGACCCATCTGCCTCAGTTTTGCTTGCAGTAAGCATCAGTGACAACCACACAGCAGATATAATAACCTTCCAAGTCATGCTGGGAAATAGCTTTTGATAGATGGGGTTGTCCTTGACCATAAACTTGCTATCTTTTTGTTATTGCTGATTAGACTTATGTTTATCATTTATGTGAATGGGTGTTTTTCCTACTGTGTGTCCTACAGTATGGGGCTCCTCCGGAGGGCAGTTCCCTCAGAGGCCAGAAGAAGGAATCATATCCATTCCTGGAGATGATTGCTAGGCACCATGTGGGTCTTCTACAGAGCAGCAGATGCTCTAACCTGTGAGGCATCTCCACAACTCCTGCAGCTGACTTTTGTCCTTCCAGTGCTTGTACTGTATTAGGTGGACAGGATCAACTCCAATTGAGTGGAGAAATCTCAGGAGACTATAGGAACAGTGCCTGACCTGCGCATACTCATTGACTAGGCTGCCAGGCATGTATGCAGGGATCTGATGTTACCACTGCTAGTTCTGTATTCAGGATCTTGCCTCAGTATACTTTATTTTCAGTTTTAGAGCAGATCTTCACCTCTCATGTAGGGTGACAATGTAGATTAGGCACTTCTGTAAAATTTAGAATTGAGATTAGCTTCCTAGAAGCTAGATTGGAAAAATGAATCCCTCTTGATAGCATGAAATGTTTCTTTTGTTTCTTTTTTTTAATTAGATCTTTTTTATTTACATTTCAAATGTTATCCCCTTTCCTGATTCCCCCTTTTAAAACCCCCTATCTCCTCACCCCCTCCCCCTGCTCACCAACCATTCCACTCTGGCTTCCTAGCCTGCACATTCCCCTAAACTGGGACATAGAGCCTTCACGGGACGAAGGGCCTCTCCTCCCATTGATGACCAACAAAGTCATTATCTACTACATACGCAGATGGAGCCATGAGACTTACCATGTGTATTTTGGTTCGTGGTTTAGTCTCTGGGAGCTCTGTGGGTACTGGCTAGTTCATATTGCTGTTCCTCCTATGGGACTGCAGACAAGATCCTTGGGTCCTTTTTCTAGCTCCTCCATTGAGACATTGTGCATAGTCTAATGGTTGACTGAGAGCATCCACCTCTTTATTTGTCAAGCATAAGCAGAGCCTCTCAAGAGACATACACACACAAAGAGACAGAGAGAGAGACACAGAGAGAGAGAGAGACAGAGAGAGACACAGAGAGAGAGAGAGACAGACAGAGAGAGAGAGAGAGAGAGAGAGAGAGAGAGAACATAACTACAAATATAGAGCTTATGAAATTCCTTGGTTTAGATGATCAGTTGATAAGCTGATGACATGGGTGAGCAGGTATTCATCCTTGCTGCCAAGCCTAGAAACCTGAATATCTTCCTTGGAATGCACATAGTAGAGAGAACAATCCTCCCACAAAGTGAACTTTTCTTCATGTTTGTGTGTGTATGTGCATCCTTGAACCCATAGTATTTCTTTACAAAATGATTTTTAAGACCATAGTAAAATCCAATGTTGAGGAATCCTGCAGATTTCTATTAGTAATCTCTCATGGCACCTTGTATGTTACACTACTTCAACACACCCTGAAACCTGCCAGTATAGATGTTCACTGAGAGCCTGTGGTGTGCATCACCACCCTGAAGATCAGCAATATTTTGATGTATTGCATTCTGCAATTCCTAAGGTGAGGCAAAGCCTCATCTCATAGAGAGGTAGGTAGGACTCGCTGTCAGGGAATAAAAGCTGAATTCAGTCAATTTGATACAAAGAGAACTGTACAAAGAATCCGTGAAACCAAGAGCCTGTGTGTTGATTAAAATGTAGACAAATGCTTAGACAAACTAACTGAAAGGTAGATAGACAATACCCAAAATAGCAAGATCAGAAATGAAACAGGAGACATAACAATGGACACTGAGGAAATTGAAAGAATCACTAGGTCTTACTGCAGAAGCCTGTACTGCAAAAAATAGCAAAATCTAAATGAAATGGGTGACATACACAGTTATCAATTATCAAAGTTAAGTGAAGATCTGGTAAAGTAACTAACAGGCCTATAACCCCTAAGGAAATAGAAACAGTCATCAAAAGTCCTCCACTCCAAAAAAGCCCAAGGCCAGAAAGTTGTAGTGCAGAATTCTACCAGATATTCAAAAAAGAGTTAGTGCAATACTCCTCTAATTATTCATAAAGTGGAAACAGAAGAAACATAGCTAAACTCATTCTATGAGTTCATAGTCACCCTGATATAGAAACCACACAAAGACTCAACAAAGAAAGAGGAATTCAGTCCAATTTCTCTTTTTTAACCACTCCATGCAAATTTACTTATTGTGAGGAGCGGGTGTGGCCGCGGCCCCAAGATGGTGCCCAGGACTGCTGCCAAGTCTTATGACTGGCACCTGACTTCCTCATATCCCTCAAGATAGCCACGTACCTTGAGCTGCATTGCACAGATGCACCACAATGTAAGATCGGATGATGTGATGAATGTAGTCCTGAGCCAATGAATTGTGCCTATGTGGACTGGGGTGAGGGGGAGTAGACCAGAGGGGATAAAGGGGGATGGCAGAGAGAGATCGGGGATTCTTTTTCCTGCACATTGTGAAGTTCCTGGATAAACTGACTTGAGAAGGACGTCAGTTTCATCGCTTCTTTTCTGCTGGTCGGAGACGGTAGTGACAACTTATCTTCATAATAAGGAAGAACATGTCTTCCTTGTATATTTAAAGTTATAAAATTAGATACTGTTATAGGGAAGAAGGTAATTGGGCTCATAAGAAGTGATATAAGGAACATGCTCATGGATTTGGAAACAGTCACGACTATGATGTGTCCTGGTTATTGAAAATTAATATCAGAGTGACATAGTTGAATGTCTTTAGAAAAGTGACTTGTGGGTGAGACTGATCCTAAAGTGCCTCCTGTATTTTAGTCTATAGAGAAAAACATAGGAAAAAGAAAAAATGGGGTACATCCAGGAAACAGGTCTAGAAGCAATTAAATATTTCCAGAAGAAAAGTTTCAAACAGTTGTTTAAAGTGTATTACCAGGTGGCATGAAAGATATACTTTCAAATAAAATTGGTGTGAAATAGGTGAGTGTTGGAGACCATATCGTGGGAAAGTAAGCCTTTTGCAGTTTCCCACCTTAACAAGCCAAATGGCCTTGTGTTAAGGAGCCAGTCGCCTCCACCTCCCTATTCCCTTCCTGGCACCAAAGACCCTAAAAAGTTGAATTATAGTCCCCTCTTCCTTATCTCTTCCTGACTCCCAAGACTTCTAATGACATGAGTTATGCACTGAGCCCAGCTGGACACCCAGGGCTGTTAAGGAGGAATGCCTCCCACCTGCAGTCTGAATTCAGCCTTCATGTCTCCAGATGCCCACTTCTTTGTTCTTTGTTAATTCCCCGTCAGCCCCTCCCTATTTTCTCTCACTGTGTGCTTATAATCAGGCTCCTAGCCTTCATTAAACACACCTTGACAACTCTTTGCTTGGTCTCGCTTCTTTTTCCCGCCCTTTCTCTTTCAGGTTTGCAGTCCCCCTCGTACCCACAAATAACTGGGTCCTGCTGGACGGGACAGGTGAGTGAAAGCTTTACCTACTCACTCACTTTCCACTTTCTCTCTACTTTGGGGTTATCCAAAGAACCCTGAAACCTTTCCACCAAAATCAGGGTTTCTACAGGGAAAAGATTGAAAAACGAGTTATGAAAACACATGCAGAGTTCAGTTAAGGGCCTCACTTGAGTGGAGGAAAACAGGGAAGTTCTAGGGGAGCAGATAAGTTATTTTTTTCAGGGCCTGAAGATCTAAAACCCCAGGTGTCTTGGGAGAGAACAGAATACTTTGGTGGTATCCCAGCTGGAAAGATATGGTATGTGCAAATCAGAATAATAGCAAGAAGTTTAGTGACATAGAAAGATGTTCTACAGAAAGGTGTTAATTGAGGGAAAATACTACTGTTGTGAAGTTCAGCAGAGCTGTTCATTTTTTTTATTTTAGATATTTTCTTTATTTGCATTTCAAATGTTATCCCCTTTCCTGGTGTCCCCTCTGAAAAATCCCTATCTCACCCCCCGCCCCTGCTCAACAACTCACCCACTCCCACTTCCCTGTTCTGTTATTCCCCTGCACAGGGGAATCAAGCCTTCACAGGACCAAGGGACTCTCCTCCCATTGATGTCCAACAAGGTCATCCTCTACTTCATGTGTGGCTGGAGTGTTTGTACCCTCCAAGTGTACACTTTGGTTCATGGTTTAGTTCCTGGGAAATCTGTGGGTACTGTTCATACTGTTGTTCCTCCTATGGGGTTGCAAACCACTTCAGCTTCTTTGTTCCCCTCTCTAACTCCACCATTGGGGACCTTGTGATCAGTCTAATGGTTGCGTGTAGCCTCCCACAAGCCTGAAGCAGGCTGAGCCAGAACTTGACCTTGCTGTCATTATCTAGGGTGGAGCCTTCCTCCCTAGATCACTCTCTTGTTAAGCCACTGTTGCTGTTCCTCTTCAATATACTGCTACCTGCTGAGAGGTGCCTCCCTCCCCCCCAGCTAATCCATCTGGTTCCAGGCTTCAAGGATGAATTGGCGGGAATGGGCCTCCCCCCTCCTTTATAAACCTTGAGCAGACTAGCATGTCTTGGTTCCATTATTTCTCAATCTGCCTAGGCTCCCTCTTTTCTTTCAGTTCCAAGATGCCTTCCAGGCTCAAACCTGGACATGGGAGCTGTAGGCCAGCCCCAACAGTTGGAGGCAAGCATCCACCTCTATATTTGTCAGGCACTGGTAGAACCTCTCAGGAGACTGTTATATCAGACTCCCATCATCAAGTATTTGTTGGCATCGACAATAGTGTCTGGGTTTGGTAACTATATGAGATGGATGCCCAGGTCTCTGGATGGCCTTTCCTTCAGTCTCTACTCCACATTTTGTCTCTGTATCTTCTCCAATGGGTGTGTGTTCCCCCTTCTAAGAAGGACTGAAGTATCCGCACTTCTTAAGCTTCATGTGGTGTGTGAATTGTATCTTGGATATTCTGAGCTTCAGGGCCAATATCTACTGATCAGTGAGTGAATACAGTGTGTGTTCTTGGGTTACCTCACTCAGCATATTTTCTAGTTCCATCTGTTTGCCTAAGAATTTAATAAATTCATTGATTTTAGTAGCTGAGGAGTAGTCCATTGTGTAAATGTACTATATTTTCTATATGCATTCCTCTGTTGAGGGACATCTGGACTCTTTTGAGCTTCTGGCTATTATAAATAAGGCTATTTATAATACATAGCTATATATAATACATATATAAGAACATAGTAGAGCATGTGTTCTTATTACTTGTTGGAGCATATTCTGGGTGTATGCCCAGGAGTGGTATTGCTGGATCCTCTGGTAGTACTATGTCCAATTTTTCTAAAGAACCACCAGACTAACTTCCAGAGTGGTTGTACCAGCTTGCAATCCCACCAGCAATGAAAGTGTGTTCCTCTTTCTGCACATCTTCATCAGCATCTGCTCTCATCTGAGTTTTTGATCTTTGCCAGTCTGACTGGTATGAGGTAGAATCTCAGGTTTATTTTGATTTGCATTTCCCTGATGACTAAGGTTGTTTTTTTTTTTTTTTTTTTTTTTTTTGGTGCTTTTCAGCCATCCAGTATTCCTCAGTTGAGAATTCTTTGTTTAGCTCTTTACCCCATTGTTTAATAGGGTTATTTGGTTCTCTGGAGTCTAACTTGTTGAGTTCTTTGAATATATTGAATATTAGCCCTCGATCAGATGTGGGATTTGTAAAGATCTTTTCCCAATGTGTTGGTTAACTTTTTGCATTAATGACAGTGCCCTTTGCCTTACAGAAGCTTTGCAATTTTACAAAGTCACATTTGTCAATTCTTGATCTCACAGCCCAAGTCATTGGTGTTCTGGTCAGGAATTTTCCCTGTGCCCATATGTTTCAGAATCTTCCCCACTTTCTCCTCTATAAGTTTCAGTGTATCTGGTTTCATGTGGGGGGGGGGGTCCATGATTCACTTAGACTTGAGGTTTGTACAAGAATATAAGAATGGATTGATTCTCATTCTGCAACATGCTGACCACCAGTTGAGCCAGCACCATTTGTTGAAAATGCTGTCTTTTTTTCCAATGGATGATTTTAGCTCCTTTGTCAAAGAACAAGTGACCTTAGGTGTCGGGGTTCATTTCTGGGTCTTCAATACTATTCTATTGATCTACCTGTCTGTCACTGTACCAGTACCATGCAGGGTTTTTTTTTTTTTTTTTTTAATCACAATTGCTCTGTAGTACTGCTTGAGGTCCTGGATGGTTTTTCCACCAGAAGTTCTTTTATTGTTGAGAGTAGATTTTGCTATCCTAGGTTTTTTTGTTATTCCAGATGAATTTGCAAATTGCCCTTTCCAGCTCTGTGAAGAATTAATTTGGAATTTTGATTGGGATTGCATTGAATATGTACATTGCTTTCAGCAAGAGGTCAATTTTTACTATATAAATCCTGCCAATCCATGACCATGGGAGAGCATTCCATCTTCTGAGATCTTCTTCCATTTTTTCTTCAGAGATTATAAGTTCTCATCATACAGATCTTTCACTTGTTTAGTTAGAGTCACACCAAGGTATTTTATATTATTTGTGATTATTGTGAAAGGTGTTATTTCCCTAATTACTTTTTGAGCCTGTTTACCCTTTGTGTAGAGAAAGGCCACTGATTTGTTTGAGTTAATTTTATATCCAGCCAGATTGCTGAAATTGTCTATCAGGTTTAGGAGTTCTCTGATGAAACTTTTGGGGTCACTCAAGTATGCTTTGATATCATCTGCAAATAGTGATATTTTTACTTCTTTCTATGGAATCTTCTGCCCCTGAGATTCTCTCTTCTATCTCTTGGATTGTGATCCTGATGCTTACATCTATGGCTCCTTATTTTTTCCTAGGATTTTTATCTCCAGGGTTATCCCCCTTTGTGATTTGTTTATTGTTTCTATTTCCATTTTTAGATCCTGGATGGATTTCTTCAATTCCTTCACCTGTTTGGTTGTCTTTTCCTTTAATTCTTTAAGTAATTTTTGTGTTTCCTCTTTACAGGCTTCTACCTGTTTATCTGGGTTCTCCTGTATTTCTTTAAGAGGGTTATTGATGTCCTTCTTAAAATTCTCTACCAGCAACATGAGATATGATTTTTAAATTTGAATCTTACTTCTCACATTTGTTGGGGTATCCAGGACTTTCTGTGGTGGGAGTACTGGGTTCTGATGGTACCAAGTAGTCTTGCTTTCTGTTGGTAAGATTTTTGCATTTACCTTTTGCCATCTGGTAATCTCTGGTGTTAGATGTTCTTGTTGTCTCTGGCTGGAGCTTGTTCCTCCTGTCTGTCTGTAAGCCTGTGTCAGCACTCCCTAGAGGCAAGACTTCCCCCGGCAAGACCAGTGCACAGAGGTCTGCAGAACAACCCCACCTCCAGGGTGCAAATGTAGTCCATAGGACCCTGTCCCAGCTACTCTGCTGCTTCTACAGCCTATGACCTCCTGAGCACACGCACCCTAGACAATCACCAGAGAAAATAAATCGTTGTTGAACATTCCTTTAAGTGCTTCTCAGTCATTTGGTATTCCTCAGTTGAGAATTCTTTGTTTAGGTCTGTAACCCCATTATTAATAGGTTTATTTGGTTCTCTGGACTCTACCTTCTTCAGTTTTTTGGGGTTTTTAATAAATTGCATATTACCCCTCTATCAGATGTAGGGTTGGTAAAGATTTTTTGTAGATCTGTTGGGGTTTTTTTGGGGGGGTGGGGTTGTTTTGTTTTTTGCTTGTTTGTTTTGCCATTTTGTCCTATTGACAGTGTCCTTTGCCTTACAGAAGCTTTGAAATTTTATGAACTCCCATTTGCCAATTCTTGATCTTAGATCATAAGCTATTAATGTTCTGTTCAGGAAATTTTCCCCTGTTCCCATGTGTGGCTCTTCCTCACTTTCATTTCTATCAGTTTCAGTGTATCTGGTTTTATATGGAATTCCTTGATCCTAGTGGACTTGAGTTTTGTCCAAGAAGATAACAATGGGTCAATGTATGATAGTATCCTTAAGTGACCCCAAAAATTCCACCAGAGAACCACTAATGTTGATAAACAACTTCAGAAATTTGGCTGTATATAAAATTAACTCAAACAAATCAGTAGCCTTCCTTTAGGCAAAGGATAAACAGGCTGAGAAAGAAAGTAGGGAGACAACACCTTTTACAATAGTTACAAATAATATAAAATACCTTGGTGTGACTCTAACCAAGCAAGTGAAAGAACTGTATGATAAGAACTTCAATACTCCAGCACCGGGGTTCCTTGCCCGCAGAGTCTCAGGCCCCCCCAAGGACCCACACAGGATCCCCCACGGGATCCTAAGACCTCTGGTGAGTGGAACACAGCGTCTGCTCCAATCCAATCATGTGGTACCTGAGACTGCATTAACTAGGGAAGCAGATAACCTGGCCTGATCAGGGGCACAAGTCTCTTCCAGTCCACTCCAGCACAGGGGTGCCTTGCCTGCGGAGTCTCTGGACACCCTCAAGGACCCACACAGGATCCCCCACGGGATCCTAAGACCTCTGGTGAGTGGAACACAGCATCTGCTCCAATCCAATCGTGCAGTACCTGAGACTGCATTAACTAGGGAAACAGATAACCTGGCCTGATCAGGGGCACAAGTCCCTTCTGGTCCACTCCAGCACCGGTGTTCCTTGTGCTTGGAGTTCCGGACACCCCCAAGGTCCTCACAGGACCCTCCACAGGATCCTAAGACCTCTGGTGAGTGGAACACAACTTCTGCCTGGAGGCAGGTTCGAACACCAGATATCTGGGCACCTTCCCTGCAAGAAGAGAGCTTGCCTGCAGAGAATACTCTGGCCACTGAAACTAAGGAGAAAGCTAGTCTCCCTGATCTGCTGAAAGTGGCTAACAGAGTCACCTGAGGAACAAGCTCTAACCAGAGACAACTATAACAACTGGCTTCAGGGATTACGAGATGGCAAAAGGCAAATGTAAGAATCCTACTAACAGAAATCAAGACCAATCACCATCATCATCTTACGCGCATTCGCAACCGGCCAGGAAAGACACAACAAACCAGAATCTTCTGCGGCAAAGCTTTATTGCTTACTCAGGAGCAAGAGAGGAAGAGCGCGGCAGAGAGAGGAAGAAAGGAAGAGAGAGAGACACAGAGAGACGCAGAGAGAGAGGCAGAGAGGCAGAGAGCAGAGGAAGAGAGCAGAGGAAAAGACGAAGAGAAAGAGACGAAGAAGCGAAGAGAAAGAGACGAAGAGGCGAAGAGAGAGAGAGAGACGAAGAAAAAGAGTGCCAGAACCCCGTCCCTTTTAAGGAGAATTATCCTCCACCTAGGACGTGTCACTCCCTGATTGGCTGCAGCCCATCGGCCCAGTTGTCATCACGAGAAAGGCAGAGCACATGGCGGGAAAACTGCCCCTGCACATGTGCAGATTATTTACTACTTAGAACACAGCTGTCAGCGCCATCTTATAATGGCAAATGTGAGTGCGGCTCCCCACACATCAGAATGTAGCACTCCCAGCCCACCTAGTCCTGGGCAACCCAACACACCTGAAAAGCAAGACCCAGATTTAAAAAGCATATCTCATGATGATGGTAGAGGACATCAAGAAGAACTTTAATAACTCACTTAAAGAAATACAGGAGAACACAGCTAAACAGGTAGAAGAACTTAAAGAGGAAGCACAAAAATTCCTTAAAGAATTGCAGAAAAACACGACCAAACAGGTGATGGAATTGAATAAAACCATCCAAGACCTAAAAAGGGAAGTAGACACAATAAAGAAAACCCAAAGTGAGGCAATGCTAGAGATAGAAATCCTAGGAAAGAAATCTGGAACCATAGATGCGAGCATCAGCAACTGAATACAAGAGATGAAAGAGAGAATCTCAGGTGCAGAAGATTCCATAGAAAACATCGGCAAACAATCAAAGAAAATACAAAACGCAAAAAGATCCTAACTCAAAACACGCTGGAAATCCAGGACACAATGAAAAGACCAAACCTACAGATAATAGGAGTTGATGAGAATGAAGGTTTTCACCTTAAAGGGCCAGCAAATATCTTCAACAAAATTATAGAAGAAAACTTCCCAAACCTAAAGAATGCCCATGAACATACAAGAAGCCTACAGAACTCCAAATAGACTGGACCAGAAAAGAAATTTCTCCCAACACATAATAATCAGAAAAACAAATGCACTAAATAAAGAGATAATGTTAAAAGCAGTAAGGGAGAAAGGTCAAGAACATATAAAGGCAGGCCTATCAGAATTACACCAGAATTTTCACCAGAGACTATGAAAGCCAGAAGAGTCTGGACAGAAGTTATACAGACACTAAGAGAACACAAATGCCAGCCCAGGCTACTATACCCGGCCAAACTCTCAATTACCATAGATGGAGAAACCAAAGTATTCCACAACAAAACCAAATTCACACATTATCTTTCCATAAATCCAGCTCTTCAAAGGATAATAACAGGAAAAAAACAATACAAGGACAGAAATTATGGCCTAGAAAAAGCAAGAAAATAATCCCTCAACAAACCAGAAAGAAGACAGCCACAAGAACAAAATGCCAACTCTAACAACAAAAATAAAAGGTAGCAACAATTACTTTTCCTTAATATCTTTTAGTATCAATGGACTCAACTCCCCAATAAAAAGACATAGACTAACAGACTGGCTACACAAACAAGACCCAACATTCTGCTGCTTACAGGAAACCCATCTCAGGGAAAAAGACAGACACTACCTCAGAGTGAAAGGCTGGAAAACGATTTTCCAAGCAAATGGTCTGAAGAAACAAGCTGGAGTAGCCATTCCAATATCGAATAAAATCGACTTCCAACCCAAAGTTATGAAAAAAGGCAAGGAGGGACACTTCATACTCATCAAAGGTAAAATCCTCCAAGAGGAACTCTCAATTCTAAATATCTATGCTCCTAATGCAAGGGCAGCCACATTCATTAAAGAAACTTTAGTAAAGCTCAAAGCACATATTGCACCTCACACAATAATAGTGGGAGACTTCAACACACCACTTTCATCAATGGACAGATCGTGGAAACAGAAACTAAACAGGGACACAGTGAAACTAACAGAAGTTATGAAACAAATGGACTTAATAGATATCTACAGAACATTTTATCCTAAAACAAAAGGATATACCTTCTTCTCAGCACCTCACTGGACCTTCTCCAAAATTGATCATATAATTGGTCACAAAACAGGCCTCAACAGATAAAAAATATTGAAATTGTCCCATGCATCCTATCAGACCACCATGGACTAAGGCTGATCTTCAATAACAACATAAATAATGGAAAGCCAACATTCACATGGAAAATGAACAACACTCTTCTCAATGATACCTTGGTCAAGGAAGGAATAAAGAAAGAAATTAAAGACTTTTTAGAGTTTAATGAAAATGAAGCCGCAATATACCCAAACCTATGGGACACAATGAAAGCATTTCTAAGAGGGAAAGTCATAGCTCTGATATAAAATTAACTCAAACAAGTCAATGGCCTTTCTCTACACAAAGGATAAACAGGCTGAGAAAGAAATTAGGGAAACAACTCCTTTCTCAATAGTCACAAATAATATAAAATACCTTGTTGTGACTCTAACTAAGGAGGTGAAAGAGCTGTATGATAAGAACTTCAAGTCTCTGAAGAGAGAAATTAAAGAAGATCTCAGAAGATGGAAAGATCTCCCATGTTCATGGATTGGCAGGATCAATATAATAAAAATGGCTCTCTTGCCAAAAGCAATCTACAGATTCAATACAATCCCCATCAAAATTCCAATTCAATTATTCAATGAATTAAAAAGGGCAATTTGCAAATTCATCTGGAATAACAAAAAACCTAGGATAGCAAAAACTCTTCTCAAGGATAAAAGAACCTCTGGTGGAATCACCATGCATGCCCTAAAGCTGTACTACAGAGCAATTGTGATGAAAACTGGATGGTACTGGTATAGCGACAGACAAGTGGACCAATGGAATAGAATTGAAGACCCAGAGATGAACTCACACACCTATGGTCACTTGATCTTTGACAAGGGAGCTAAAACCATCCAGTGGAAAAAAAAGACAACATTTTCAATAAATTGTGCTGTCACAACTTGGAGTTAACATGTAGAAGAATGCAAATTGATCCATTCCTATCTCCTTGTACTAAGGTCAAATCTAAGTGGATCAAGGAACCCCACATAAAACCAGAGACACTGAAACTTATAGAGGAGAAAGTGGGGAAAAGTCTCGAAGATATGAACACAGGGGAAAATTTTCTGAATAGAACTGCAATGGCTTGTGCTGTAAGATCGAGTATAGACAAATGGGACCTCATGAAATTGCAAAGCTTCTGTAAGCAAAAGACACCATCAATAAGACAAAAAGGCCACCAAAGGATTGGGAAAGGATCTTTACCTATCCTAATTCAGATGGGGGACTAATATCCAATATATATAAAGAACTTAAGAAGGTGGACTCCAAAAAATCAAATAACCCCATTAAAAAATGGGGTGCAGAGCTAAACAAAGAATTCTCACCTGAGGAATACTGAATGGCTGAGAAACACCTGAAAAAATGTTCAACATCCTTAATCATCAGGGAAATTCAAATCAAAATAACCCTGAGATTCCACCTCACACCAGTCAGAATGGCTAAGATCAAAAATTCAGGTGACAGCAGATGCTGGCGAGGATCTGGAGAAAAAGGAACACTCATCCATTGTTGGTGGGATTGCAAGATTATACAACTACTCTGGAAATCAGTCTGATGGTTCCTCAGAAAATTGGACATAGTACTACCAGAGGATCTCGCAATACCTCTCCTGGGCATATATCCAGAAGATGTCCCAACCAGTAAGAAGGACACATACTCTACTATGTTCATTGCAGCCTTATTTATAATAGCCAGAAGCTGGAAAGAACCCAGATGCCCCTCAACAGAGGAATGGATACAGAAAATGTGGTACATTTACACAATGGAGTACTACTCAGCTATTAAAAAGAATGAATTTATGAAATTCCTAGGCAAATGGATGGACCTGGTGGGCATCATCCTGAGTGAGGTAACCCAATCACAAAAGAACTCATACAATATGTACTCACTGATAAGTAGATATTAGCCCAGAAATTTAGAATACCCAAAATATAAGATACAATTTGCTAAACTCATGAAACTCAAGAAGAATGAAGACCATAGTGTGTACACTTTGCCCCTTCTTAGAATTGGGAACAAAACACAATGGAAGGAGTTACAGAGACAAAGTTTGGAGCTGTGGCAAAAGGATGAACCATCTAGAGACTGCCATATCCAGGGATCCATCCCATAATAAGCCTCCAAACGCTGACACCATTGGATACACTAGGAAGATTTTGCTGAAAGGACCCTGATATAGCTGTCTTTTGTGGACGCCCAACTTGCCAGCAAGGAAGACGCCACATCAGGATTCTTCTGCACACGTTTATTGGAAGAGCTTGATAGTGAAGACGAAAGACCCTGAGCCCCAACACCAGCGCTGCTTAAATATACTCAGCCCCCATTCACTCATGGCAGGCCATGCCACCTCACCAGGCACACACCTTCAGCCAATTCAGGGTGGCAGGGGCGTGTCTCCACCAAATATGGACTTGTTTACACTGCCAGCATCATGGTGCACCTGCGCAGCTCTCATGATGTTCGTGGCTTATTTTCAGGTGTATGAGGAAGTCAGGTGCAAGTCATAAGACTTAGCTGCAGTCCTGGGCGCCATCTTGGGACTGCTGCCACACCCACTCCTCAAAGTCTCTTATGAGTCTATGCAGGTTCCTAGCAAACACAGAAGTGGATGCTCACAGTTATCTATTGGATGGATCACAGGGCCCCCAATGGAGGAGCTAGAGAAAGTACCCAAGGAGCTAAAGGGGTCTGCAACCCTATAGGTGGAACAACAATATGAACTAACCAGTACCCCCGAGCTCTTGTCTTTAGCTGCATATGTATCAGAAGATGCCCTAGTTGGCCATCAGAGGAAAGAGAGGCCCATTGGTCATGTAAACTTTATATGCCTCAGTATAGGGGAACGTCAGGGCCAAGAAGTGGGAGTGGGGGGAGGGAGTCGGGGGGAGGGTATGGGGGACTTTTGGGATAGCAGTGGAAATGTAAATGAAGAAAATACCTAATTAAAAAATAAGAGAAAATAAAGAATTAAAAAAATAGTTAAGATCACCAATCTTGGCAAGTCTTTTCATATTCACTGTAATTCTTTTCAATTAACTAATTGTGTAAGTCCTAATTTAGATAAGGAATCTGCTGTTATGATTTTTTAAAGAGACCTGCTTATGTTTTGCTGCCTATTAGAGTTAGGAAATGATCCTTGATTTAAAAATCTAGGAATGCAAACTTTGAAAACATATCTACCACAGCCTTAGTTCAGCAGCTGCATACTGCTCATTTTGTTAATGATAAGCATAGGAATATTTCCATAGCTTTGTCAAAGCAACATAATATAGATAAAAATTGGAGACAAAGGTTAATGTCTTAGAAGTAGTAGTCTTAGCAATAGGACAGGATATAGCAAATATTAAGGCTAGAAAGGCAGAAATTTCAGATATTAGCAAAAGTCACTTGGACACTTGGAACATTAATAAATTGGCCAGAGATTTAAAAAAAATATCCTAAGTGCATTGAATCCCTTAGATTGGGTTCAATATATAATCCTACTTGCTATTATTATTGGCATTATTTTATTAGTAATCATTGTGTTTACACTCATCTTTAGAGTATTTCTGAGATCTGTAGCTACGACGAAGTAGGACATTCTGGAACTTCAGCTGAAAAATAAAAATGAAAGGGAGAGAATGCTATGATCACTCCAGTGAAGTCAGCTTGGCAGGCCGAGAGGCCTGGAAGCACTCACAAGGCAAAGAGTTTCAAGGAAACTCAACCTCTGGGAACCTTGGCATTCTCATAACCCGTATACTCATACCCTATCCCCGTGTTAGTCTGGTGTATGGATGCACATGCTCACTTTTAGTATTATTTTATTATAAGGGCCTTTAAAGATTGAATTCTGACATAGCTAAGCCTTTGCCAGTGTTCCAACATCCCAGAAAATCCTTGAAGCCGACAAACTTGGAATTCAGTAGAAATTCAGTAAGAATGTTACCTATTCAGTGACATTCAAATTTACTTCTAGTAGAGACAGTCAAACTAATTAGGCATTACAAAGAATGGAGCTAGAATAGCTCAGGGCTAGTCTGCAGAGTGATTACTTAGGACAGTAGCCAGTCTTACCCAAACAAGGGAATACACAATGGCCTAGCTAATAGGTAGGTTTACCAGGTAAGAGTTAGGGAATCCCACTGAGACAGGAATCTTCACTACAGCCGGGTATAGCAGGCTATATTGCATATTAAAGCAAGTTGGTGAATTTTTCTGACAAATGGAAATTCCCCACAGATACTTTAAAGAACAGCCAAGTTACACTCATACAAGAATTTATCAAGGCCTAGGAAATAGGTTTGTGGTATTGCATTATTCATGAGAAGGTCTGCTAGAGCAGAAACCCCTGGTGCTAGCTTTCACAAGGCTCAAAGGAGTAGCAAAAATTGTGACTTGGGTGTGACATCTTTACCTGTCATTAGCTGACCCTAGGCAGGGCTGTTTTATCTTTACTGTAAATATTACCTGGTTCCTGTAAGCCCTTTTGAAGTCATTCCTTTGTTTTGTGTCAGGTAACTTCAATGTACTTTGCCTGCCATGACATCCTACCCCTTTGTTTTCTGTATTATATAAGACTGGTGTATACTTTGAGAAAATACACTCAGATTCTACACAATCTCTTGTGTCGCTTCTGTTTGTCATTTACTGACTCCTGTCCACCTGCAACTAGAGACCCGTTCTACACAGACAGGGACCAAAAAGGGTCTGCGGCAAAACCACATTCATTGAAGAGGAAAATCTAAACCTCCAGCACCATCCTTCATAGAGACCTGTGTGCCACCACTTGGTCTACTCCAGAAAGCTCAGAACTGGAAGTTCAAGTTCTGGCTATTCCCAACTGGCAGATGACATTGAGCCCTCCTCTTAACTTCTCTAAGCCTTAGTATCCTATTACTAAAATGAGTAGGGACTCAGTGGGGTTGAGATACTCTTACAAGTGTACCTTCCACAGTTCCTCCTTGTCACCACGGGAATGGGGGCTGTTAGTGAAGGAAAATGAGATTTTGTAACTTGTGATTCATGTAAAAGAGTTGTCTATGAGCCCATGGCCTGGGGCTGAGAACAAAGCAGAACAGGCCCAGGCATGCCAGGGCATGGCTGTTGTTAAGGAATTCCTAATCCTAAGAACAGCTTGACTGTAAAGATGAAAAGGAAGCAAGGATGAGCAGGGCTATCTTGTCTGAGTCAACATCATCTGGCTGGAACCTCCCCTCTGTCTATTGCCCCTTGACGCTGGGTAAAGTTATACATCAACTGGTTGCTATGTGAACAAAGATAAGCCCCCAGCCCACAGGAACAAAGTCCTGATGCCCTTTTGCTGACATGTACTCTTTCTCTTAATGTTTGAATGAGCCAATCGATACCTTTGTCAAAATTCCTCGCACCCCTAACCCTTTGCTTCTTTAAAAACCCCTAGCTTCTGAGCCTCAGGGTCTACTCCCCTGCCTTCTGTGTGAGGTACATGGCAGCCCAGAGCTCTGCCAAAAAAGTCTCGTGCGTATTGCAGTAAGAAGGATTCTTGTGTGTTCGTGGGTGTATCCTGTCCCTGGACTAGAGTGGGGGTCCCCATTGCGGGGGTACTACATTAGCATTTATGACTTCTGACATCTAAACCAGCATGAGATTTGGAGAATAAACTACACATTGCACAAGACTTAGTAGCCATTTCAAAGTTTTAAATATTTTTTTCCAACATATTTTATTTCAGGTGATGTGGTAGTTTCATGCAAAGCAACTATTAAAGAATAATTCTGCAACTTTTTAGTAATTATAGTGTTTGGTGTATTTTAGCTTATTAGTAGAATAAATGTGAAGCATCTTGTTTTAGTTACTGAAGAAGAGAAGCTGTTAAAAGAAAATTCTTAAATATTGCCAGATTCCATCTATCCAAGATATCCATTTTTACGGACTAACTGAGTCAGCCCATGAAATTTTGCTGAATTTGAGCCTTGACTCCTTCAGGGAGCTTGTGTGTAGTCATGAACTGACCAAAAGTAACCTCCTGAAATTAGGACTACTTGACCACCACATTAGCCTCTCCCCTCCATCCCTATCTCTAGTGGATCACAAAGACCTTGCCCTCTATACTTTCTAACCCCCACTCACTGATGTATCCCAGCCTCTAACTCCAGCAGGCAGGCATTCCTTGGGAATTCCCAGCCCCCTCTGACCAGAGAAGCATGAAGCTTCTCTTCACTTGTCAGACTACTTCTACTCCAAATCCAATCACAAATTCTTATCCCTATCTCTGTAGGAGACAACCTGCCTCCCCCTTCTCTGTCCCCATCTCTAGCAAAAAACTCAGATCTTCTCCAACTGTCCTCTCCACTCCCATCATGTCACCCTCCAACTCTTGCAGGCATTCTCCGTGAACTTGACAGCCAAAGCTGACAGAGAAACAAGTACAGCAGAGAAGAAGATAAAAGACCTTTAGATCTCCACTCTCCCTCTTTCCCTCTCTATCAAGTGCCCAGTCTATTCCTATCTCTTGGACTACCTCTTGGGGCCTCTTATTCTCTCTCCCCATCCCCAGGAAACTAAGCAGGCCCAAGTGGAATTCTCTGCATTCCTCTTACTGTACACCTCTGCAGAACTCCCAGACCATCCCAATACCTGGAAACACATTTTACCCAGAATCCCCAGTAACCATACTTACCCAGATCCTAGGAGAAATTGTTATCAGGCAACTTATAGCTACCACATTCTCCTAAGAGCAGAAAGGGCAACAGAAACCAATGAACAAAGCACCCACCCAACAAAGACAACACCAGATATCAGGATCTAGATCAGTGGTTCTCAACCTTCCTAATGCTGCACCTTTGTTATAGTTCCTTATGATGTGGTAACCTTTCCAACCATGAAATTATTCCATTGCTACTTCACAGCCATAATTTAGAAACTTATGAATTATAATGTAAGTATCTGATATGCAGGATATATGATATATGATCCTTGTGAAAAGAGACCCAAAATGGGTCATGATGACAGGTTGAGAACCACTGGTCTAGAATTACAGCCTTCCCAAACCCAGATACCTAGATGCCAGCGTAAAAACAGTCAGTAGCAACCAGGACAATATGTCTTTACTACAGACAATCAACCCTAACAAAGTAAGTACTGGAACATGGCTGAAGCACAAAACAAATACTTTAAAATAACTTTTATAAATATCATAGAGGTCCTAAAACAGAAAATGCATAAATAAATCCTTTAAAGAAATCTATGAAAACACAAATAGTAGAAGGGAATGAACGGACAGTTCAAGACTTTTTTTTTTTATTAATCATTTTATTTGTTTATATTTCAAATATTATTCCCCTTCCCAGTTTCCCCTCCACTAACCTTCCAACCCCTACCTCTAGCCCTCTCCTTTGCCTCTAAGAGGGTGCTCACTCACTCACCCACCTGGGCCCACCTCACCTCTCTAGCATCCCCCTTCTCTGGGGCATCAAGCCTCCACAGGACCAAGCGCCTCCCCTCCCACTGATGCCAGATGAGGCTATCCTCTGATATATATATATATATATATATATATATATATATATATATATATATATATATATATATATAGTGGGAGCCATGGACCAGCCCAGGTATACTCTTTTGTTGTGGTATGGGGTCACCTACCCACCCATCTAAATTTTTTTAACCCAGAATTGTCCCTGTCTAAAGGAAATGCAGGGACAAAAATGGAGCAGAGGCTACAAGAAAATCCATTGAGAGACTGCCCCACCATTGGATCCATCCCATCCTCAGACAACAAACCCCAACACCTATTGTTGATGCCAAGATTTGTTTGCAGACAGGAGCCTGGCATGGATCTCCCCTGAGAGGCTCTCCCAGCACCTCATCAATACAGATGTGGATGCTCACAGCCAACCATTGGACTTCGCCTGGGGATCCCAATGGAAAAGTTAGGGGAAGGACTGAAGGAGCTGAAGGGGTTTGCAACCCCATATGAAAACCAACAGTATCAATTAACTGGACCTCTCAGAGCTCTTCACAAACTGGTGGCAAGACCCCACTGCTAAAGACAGCATTTATATGTCATGTACGTTGAGAAGGAGAGCTGGGGCCCACATGGAACTTTCACCCTTACATTCTAGCATCTTTGATACTAGAAGAGACTCTGCACGCTACCAAATGAGAAATGTAAAAACCAACCCAGCTACAACCCTTTGATCTATAGTGGTGTCCTGACTGCAAGATATACTAGGGCAATGGTGGCACAGAGCTTATGGGAGTAACCGACCAATATCTGATCTGACTTCTGGCCCATTTCATGAGATGGAACTCATAACTGACACTGCTTGCCACACGACAGAGCCCATACCTGACACTATTTGAGTAAACAAGAAGCTGAGACTAGTTAGCTCAGGGACCTAGGAGGAAAGCAAGTAATACTGTTTTAAACAAACAAAAGTCACTGCAGTAAAAATCTTCCTAATGACATTCTGCTATATCAGGGTCTTGTTCGGCTATCACCAGAGAAGCTTCCTCCTGCAGCAGATAGGAACAAACACAGAGACCCACAGTCAGACATTATTTATGCAGAGAGTGAGAGACCTTGGAACACTCAACCATAAACAGGATGTCTCCCATCAAATAACTCAGGGAACCATGTAGAAGAGAAGGCAGAAGGAATATAAGAGCCAGAGAGGAAGGAGGACACCAAGAAAACAAGGCTTTCTAAATCATCATGGTCAAAGCACATGTGAACTCACAGAGACTGAGGCAGCATATGCAGGGTCTGCATAGGGCTGCATCAGATAGAGTCCTTTAGCTGAAAGGAGAACTGAACACAAGTCTCTGTTCCTAACCCAGAAACAATCCCCAACAGACAACCACTTGCAAATGAACATTTAGATTCCCCCATTGGCATAACACTGGGGAAACAAACTACTCTTAAGGGCAAGCTGCATGCCCAGCTGTAAATGGCCACAGGAATGTTCTCAATGGCATCTTTGGAGGTTCCTTGTCTCATAATGTCATGTCAGGGCTTTTCCTTTTTCCTTGTTAATTTTTTAAAAATTTTTTATCTTATTATTCTTATTTTATTTTATTTACATTTTTCTTTTTTCTTTTTACCATATCAGTCCTTTACATATTTATTACAGTTTCTAGTTTAGTGTTTTTATTGGATTCCTGAGTGTGTCTCTCTTTCTAGTACCTTCTCTTGGATTCCTCTCTTTCTGTTGTTTTTGTCCTATTATGATGTGTTAGTTTTTGTTTTATCTTATATTAATTTGTTATTATCTCTTGGAAGTCTGTTTCTTTCCTAATGAAAACCAGAAAAGGGTGGATCTGGATAGGAAGGGGGATGGGGAGATACTGGGAGGAGTAGAGGGAGTGGAATCCATAATCAGGATATATTTTGTAGAAAAAAATCTATTTCCAGTAACTAAAATAAGAAAGAAAAAAAGAAATTATTGCTGCTTGAATGTGCTGGTTTTCTGCAGGTTGGGATGACCTTTGGTTTGGAAATTAAACTTATTATTTTCTCTTGGAATTTGCTAGTCATTGTTATCCTTCCTGCTCTCTTCATCCCCCTAAAATTCTCTTCCTTGTGAGTCTATATGCTAATGCAATAGAAGTTAGTCAAGATGCCTGATGCTTACTGTGTGTCCTCTACACCAGCATTTCAAAGCCCACCTCTTCTAGTATGGATTGGTTAGAGGCAGAGTTGTGTGAAAGCAGAGACAATGTCAGCATCTAACTCTACAAAGCTTACAGGGAATGGTAACCACATGCCTGATATAGCTGATACGAAACAAAAGTCTGTCAAAGAAATTAGAATCCTTTAAGTGTCTTACCATGATTTAATAAGATAAATGCCTTCAGTAGCTGTTCCTACCATCAATTCTTCAACTGACTCCAAGTGTTTAAAAGAGTTTATTCAGCTACTTAGACCCTTCTCCACAACACCAGTAGCAGCCATGCTGGAATCTGTCTTTCTTTTGCTTTTCTGATAGGAAGAGAACAAGCATATATGTGCACACTCAGGGTGACTTTGAAGGGCTTTTAAAAATGGCTGAGGTCTAACTAGATATTTCATATATTATGGCCTTCATGTCAGTGCTATCTGTTTATTTCCATTGACAGATCCAGAAACTGAGGCTTATAGACTTAGAGGAATTTCCCTCAAGGTTGTATTGCTAATATATGAAGATGCTAAGTGTTTTTGACAGCAGAGCCCTGTTGATTGACATGATACTTTTGGCATTTTCTTCTCCCAAGAAAGAGAGAAGAGTGCTTTCTAGAAAAAACAAGTTAATACTGGGATTTCATTTACTCATAACTGTTTAAAGAAGGCCCAGTTCAGGCCAAAGGTAATTCATTACTTATTATTTACTCTTTCTAACTGAAAGTAACTTTGGAGATTTGATTACACATTTATTTTTGGAGGCTGATAATCAAATCCTGAATTTGATGAAGGAAATACTATAGTCCTAAGAATTCTATTATACATATAAATATAAGATATATAATAAATAACTATCTATTATTATATATTATATGACTTATATTGCATATTATATATGCACACTATATGTATGCATATATACACCAACTTTGAAGTTACTTAGCTGCTCCCCAGTTTTCTGAGAAAGCCATGGGCAAGCACATGGACTCTCCTTGTGTGTTAAGTTTGTCAAAGTTTCTATGTAGGTGATAAATCTTCAAACCAAACCCATTAAGGCTTATACCAAAACATGGACACCAAAACAAGGTGTTTGTTCTTCTTTGAGACAGAGACATTCTACGCCTGTCTAACCAGCAGTAGAACTGGTCTCCCAGAGGTTTGGCATGAGGTTTAAGTCTGATTACTCAGAAAGAGGGAGGAATAATGTAGGGATTAATGTACGTGTGAGAGGTTCTAGCAGTGCAATAGAGCTACATGGAGAAAGGCAGACAGCGATCAAAACAAACCTCACCTTTCCAGAGGAGATTTATCAGACAGGAGATAAGACACTGCTCGACACTCCAAGACTAAGGCTGACACCGGCTAGGAAAAAGAATTTCTCAATGACAGTGAAGAGGACACAGCAGCATTGTCACCTTCAGAGCTTTGGGTGATGCTCTCTACCCTGGCACCTTGAGTGCGAGCAGGTGAATGAGGGTAGCACATCCTGACCAAAGTGGTCCCTTAAGTGCGTTCAAGGCATATGAAGTCTACAAAGAAGCAGCAGCATGATTGCTCAAAGATATTGAGGTGAGTGGCCATTAGGCACCCTAGGACTTTTTAGAATATTTAGATAAAACCCACATGCTGCAATAGATCTTGATTAGACAGTTAAAAGAACTAGATGCCCTGAATGTCCAAACGTGACCCACAATGGCTTGTATTATCTGGGGTATGGGCTTTGTGTTAACAAAATGAAGCTGAAGAATCCCAGATACAGTCATGGAAATGACTTAGACTCTCTCATGCATCTCACTCATTTCCTTCCTTGTCAGCCTACTGCTTCCTGACGCTCCAGCATTCCTCTTTTTCCCCAACCCCTGACTCTCCACACCCTGATGATGGTTGTGCTGGGTTTCTCTAGCTTGGCTTCCTAGTGGTGAAACATTGATAACTAGAAACTAGTCCACTCACTCCTCCACCCAGCTTTGTCCTGCTGCTCACAAGTAGACTCAAAGATGGATCAAAACAGCACATAGGCTTGGTGAAAGCAGAGGGTTAAAAAAAGAATCTGTAGTTTACAGTATACACATTTCTAGGTAAAAAGCACAGTATATTACAAACATGGACGTCACCTCTCGAGCATAATATCATTCCTAACGTTGTCTACAATGTTAGAAAGTACCTAAGGAAGGAACACACTACCTGTGGGCTATGATGTAAAATAGCTGGTATAGCACGGGAAAGAATGGAAAGGCTTCTTGCCCCCAACACTATCATAACCAGTCATCAGCTGAATCATCCATCCCAGCAGGAAAGCGCATATGCTTAGGTGTCATGGTCAGGCACCATAGACATGGTGGCCTCCATCAGAATGGCTGAATAGCAATGAGGCTCTCAAAGGCACAAAGCACAGTGGCTGTGAGCCCTGCTGCCCCCTCCTACTTATATGATGATATTCCCGAGATTCCAATGTAGGATTTTTAAAAATGCACCATCTTTATGTGGAAATAATCAAATAAAACAAACAAATAATATCACACATTCATCAGGAAAAGATTTCATCTTTGTAAAACATAGGCCACTGTGCTGCCTTGAGAAACAACAGCTACCAACTAGGGCATGAGTGCCCAGAATGGTATACCAGAAGGCCTGGGCCAGGGATGCATTTAACACACATCTCATAGTGGTTATTGTGCACAATGAAACTTGAGGATTGCCCACAAATATTGTAGCTTCCTATTTTAAAAGTAGGAGGAAATGCTTCATGAATAGTATATATTATGTTCCTCCAAGTAATCTAGGAGAGTAAAATGAATCACTAGGGATATTTCTTGTTTTGCTTGTGGAGTCTTGGGCTCTTATTTTGTTTCCTGAAAAGGAAGGTAAAGTAGGCAAATGATTTAAGAGGAAATCATATATGATAAAGATCTAAAGAAGTAAGCTACAAGTCCCCTCTAGCGGGAGGTCACCTGGGTCAGATTTACACATATTTGCAATCTGGTTAAGCCTCTTGTATGGTATCCTCCAATCAGAATCTTAGAAGGAAGGATTAATTTGTTGGGAAATTAAAACAAAACAGCTTCCAAAATATCATATATCCTTTCCCACATACATAATGCACAAAAAAAAAACTATTTAGGTAAATTCACTTGATGATACCGTGTACCCCAACATATTTTCCTAAAAGCTTCTTTAGATTCAATTGACTCATAATGGTCAATACCCCAATACTACAACAGCTACAGTCTAATAGCATATCGTGTTATATTTTGTTAAAAAGCCATTTATTCAGACTGTCTTATCACACTGCCACAGAAATGAACAAAGTCCAGTCAAACTCTTGAGACTTCACCTCTGCCATCAAAAAAAAAAAAAAAAAAAATATATATATATATATATATATATATCCAGGAATAGACACTGCTCTAGAATTGCTTGACATTTGATACCATAACACTTCCCAGAATCACTGTTCAAGTCTGCAAGCTAACTCAACTCCGCTTTGGTCTTCAGTCTTTATCGTTGGGTTATTCTAGCCATTTGAAGTTCCTGTAATGTCTTGTACTGCCCTTGATCATCTTTGGTCCTGCCCAATGGTGGACCTCTGGTGTCTCCTATATCAAATGGTCTAACTAGTGCCAAACCCAAAGGAGTTAGCATCTTCTAGAAGTCAGTGGGTCCCTTATGAGAAAGAACCCAAAGGTAAAGACGACTAGCCAAGACAGATATAATTCCTTCTTTTCTGTCTTTTGAGGTCTCCATAACCCACTGTTACTCCACTGAGACTGGGAGAAAACACCAGATGGGAATGCACACGTGTAGTTCCCCAAAATGAAGGTCTTTTCATAAAGGACATACATGTGCTATTAAAAGTGGCATGGTCTCAGGTTAAAGATGTAGCTCAGTGTTAAAGAACTTACCTATCATGTGCAAAGTCTTAAGTTTAATGGGGGTCGGGGGTGGATCTCAAAGCTCAAAGGCATCCTCATGTAAAAGGTGGCTGTGGGTCCTACAGACTGCCAGTTACGATCCTCTCCTTGTACTTATTGGCTTAGTTTGTACTCAGGATTCATGTCAGTGTTTTACCTATGTATTAGTTCATGAATCAGTCAGGGGTTGGCTTTGACAGCTATAATAACATGCATTATCACAATGGTCTAACCCAGTTAGAGGATATTCTTTCTTATGCAGGGAGTACTTCAGAGCTGTGTGCTGCCAATAAGATGTCATTAGAGACATCTGTCCACACTACTGTCCCTAGCACCTTGCTTTATAGGTTATGATAGAGATCAGGAATCTGTTTGCTTGTCCTTTAGGGACTTTCCTACGTGTCCACCACATAATTTTATTTTCCATCCTATTAGTAAGAACTCAGAAGCAAGAGGGAAAATTAGAAATAAAAAATTTTAGATAAGCAGTTTATCTTGCCCCATTCTATCTTCAAAGAAAGGGGGGAGAAAAGAAGAGGAGAGGAGAGAAGAGGAGAGGAGAGGAGAGAAGAGAGGAGAGAGGAGAGGAGAGAGGAAAGGAGGGAGGAGAGGAGGGAGGAGAGGAGGGAAGGGGAGGGGAGGGGAAGAGGAGAGGAAGAGGAGGGGAAGAGGAGAGGAAGAGGAGAGGAAGAGGAGAGGAGAGGAAGAGGAGAGGAAGAGGAGAGTAAGAGGAGAGGAGAGGAAGAGGAGAGGAAGAGGAGAGGAGAGAGAGAGAAGAGGTAGAGGAAGAGGAGAGGGAGAGGAGAGGTAGAGGAAGAGGAGAGGAAGAAGAGAGGAAGAGGAGAGGAAGAGGAGAGGAGAGGAAGAAGAGAGGAGAGGGAGAGGAGAGGAAGAAGAGAGGAAGAGGAAGAGGAGAGGAAGAGGAGAGGAAGAGGAGAGGAGAGGAAGAAGAGAGGAGAGGGAGAGGAGAGGAAGAGGAGAGGAAGAGGAGAGGAAGAGGAGAGGTAGAGGAGAGAAAGAGGAGAGGAGAGAAAGAGGAGAGGAGAGGAAGAGGAGAGGAGAGGAAGAAGAGAGGAGAGGAAGAGGAGAGGAAGAGGAGAGGGAGAGGGAGAGGGAGAGGAGAGGGAGAGGTAGAGGAGAGGTAGAGGAGAGGGAGAGGAAGAGGAGAGGAAGAAGAGAGGAAGAGGAAGAGGAGAGGAAGAGGAGAGGAAGAGGAAGAGGAGAGGGAGAGGGAGAGGGAGAGGGAGAGGAAGAGGAGAGGAGAGGAGAGGGAGAGGAGAGGGAGAGGAGAGGGAGAGGAGAGGAAGAGGAGAGGAGAGGAGAGGGAGAGGAGAGGTAGAGGAAGAGGAGAGGGAGAGGAGAGGGAGAGGAGAGGTAGAGGAAGAGGAGAGGAAGAAGAGAGGAAGAGCAGAGGAAGAGGAGAGGAAGAGGAAGAGGAGAGGAAGAAGAGAGGAGAGGGAGAGAGAGGAAGAAGAGAGGAAGAGGAAGAGGAGAGGAAGAGAGAGGAGAGGAGAGGAAGAGGAAGGAAGAGGAGAGGAAGAGGAGAGGTTGAGGAGAGAAAGAGGAGAGGAGAGAAAGAAGAAGAGGAGAGGAAGAGGAGAGGAAGAAGAGAGGAGAGGGAGAGGAGAGGAAGAGGGAGAGGAGAGGAGGAAGAGGGAGAGGGAGAGGAAGAGGGAGAGGGAGAGAAGAAGAGAGGAAGAGGAAGAGGAGAGGAAGAGGAGAGGAAGAGGAGAGGAAGAGGGAGAGGGAGAGGGAGAGGGAGAGGGAGAGGGAGAGGGAGAGGGAGAGGGAGAGGGAGAGGGAGAGGGAGAGGGAGAGGGAGAGGGAGAGGGAGAGGGAGAGGGAGAGGGAGAGGGAGAGGGAGAGGGAGAGGGAGAGGGAGAGGGAGGAGAAGAGAAGAGAGAGAAGAGAAGAGAAGAGAAGAGAAGAGAGAGAAGAGAAGAGAAGAGAAGAGAAAGAGAAGAGAAGAGAAGAGAAGAGAAGAGAAGAGAAGGAGAAGAGAAAGAGAAGAGAAGAGAAGAGAAGAGAAGAGAAGAGAAGAGAAGGAGAAGAGAAGAGAAGAGAAGAGAAGAGAAGAGAAGAGGAGAGGAGAAAAAAGAAGAGAGAAGAAAAAGAAGAAAACCCAACCTTTTTGACTATGAGGGAAGAAATAAAACATACTTAGCTAGCAACTGGACATCTCTTGGGTCTTTTTTCCTGAGGGCCTGTTCTAGTTGTATTCCATGCTTAAAGTTCACTGACCCTCTGCACACACTACCTTGTCTCTCTGCAGTGCCTAGAGTACTTCCCCTACTGTGTTTCTGTTCTTGAAAAACTGAGTGGGGAACCTGTGTCTGTTATCAAAGGATTCCTTAGCATTTCCTGCCCTGCCTTGGTGACAGGTCAGCCCCTCCTTGGTTCCCCCAGAGCTGAGCTCAAGCTCCTTAGGGTCAGCCTCAGCGTGTGGCTGGGGCAGGAATCCTGGCTCTTCAACTCTGTTCCTATTCTGCCTCACTTACAACGTGACTTACACCATGGACCAGATGGGCTGTTTTCCTGTCTTTTGTGTGAAAAACACCCAGAACCCCGTTTGCCTTTCTTCCCCTAGACGAAGCCTGATTTATGACCCAGAATGAGTTCTCAAGATGACATCAGTCCATCCAGGAGAGGGATACAGGTGTTCACTAGCGGTCTAAGGATGCACACTACTGTGCCCTTATGCAAATCACTTCTGCTCATCCAGCCTTGGTTTTCCTGGAAGTAAAAGGGCAGTGATCTAATCTGCTACACTCATTCGAAAACAAAGTTCTTAAAGCTGATTTTTTTCTCCTTCTCACTGCATTTTTTTTCTTCTTTTTTTAAATTAGGTATTCTCCTCATTTACATTTTCAATGCTATCCCCAAAGTCCCCATACCCTCCCCCCCACTCCCCTACCCACCCATTTCCACTTTTTGGCCCTGGCATTCCCCTGTACTGGGGCATATAAAGTTTGTGTGTCCAATGGGCCTCTCTTTCCAGTGATGGCCGACTAGGCCATCTTTTGATACATATGCAGCTAGAGTCAAGAGCTCCAGGGTACTGGTTAGTTCATAATGTTGTTCCACCTATAGGGTTGCAGATCCCTTTAGCTCCTTGGGTATTTTCTCTAGCTCCTTGGGTATTTTCTCTAGCTCCTCCATTGGGGGCCCTGTGATCCATCCAATAGCTGACTGTGAGCATCCACTTATGTGTTTGCTAGGCCCCGCCCTAGTCTCACAAGAGACAGCTTTGTCTCACTGCATCATTTTGACAGTAGCATTAAGGACAGCGTCTCCCCTGCCGAACACACAGTCCATTGCAGAGATAGGTTGGATGCAGTTTCTGCAGTAAATGAAGGCAAGAGACTAGTACCAACATACTAGGTAAAGGACAGACAGACAGCAATCAGACCTCCACGAAGGTCGTGGTCCTCTCAACCAAGAGCCTGAAGGCTACAGGAAGATCCCTGAGCTTGTTGGGGGCGGGGGAGGCATGGTACCCGTGGGGATGGATGGGTCTAGACAGACTGGGAACATCTTGCCTGGAGAATAGTTACTCTGCTTTGAGACATCTGTGCCGAATCATCACAAATGCTGCTTGGAAGGGGGTCTCTATTTCTGGAAGTCTTCTGTCACCAAGCTGCAGGCTGAGAGCACTCCTGCACCTTGGCCTGCCAGAGAATCCCAGCCCCGCAGACTTCCTGTGAAGCTAGTCAGGACAGAACATCTTTCCTCCGGATCCTCTTCTCTGTCAGCTGTGGCTGCGGCCATAAATCTTCAGAGAAGGCTCCTTCAGCAAGCTCTCTTCTGAACTCTGCCCTGCAGACCTTTGCAGGCACTTCTGCATTCTGCCCCGTGATAATTTTCCCTCTCCGAGACTGCTGTTTTCCTCACACTCAGGCAGGCCTCTCACTTTCCTTAATGAACTCTTTCTCTGGGCCCCACTCCAAAGGGTGTGCTCCAGCAATCAAACACTTGTCTTATCACAACTCCCAACAGGCCAGATAAGATCAGGCAGAGGGAAGGGACCGACAGAGTGGGAGAAAGGAAGAGGTCTTCTAGCTAGGTTCAGCTGCTGTGCAGGCAGGTAAAAGGAACACACGGAAGAAGCTGAAGCAACCTTCCCACCAGCATCTAGGACCCCTTATACTTAGGGGCACAGATCACATGACCTCTCTCCATCCCTCACAGCCCTTCCACTGAAAGCTTCAGAACACTTAACCTGCGTGGAAATCACTTTTGGTTGCTTTGAAAACAGTGGATAGACTAAATCAGACACAAGATCCAGTATGATACAGACAGCAGGGGATTAAATAGTTAATTTTTAGCAAACCCAAATGGAATTTTCATCATGTCAGGCAGTCAGCTGCTATTGGGGGTCACCAAGACGCAACACATTATTTCTAGAGTTTGTGGAAAACATTAGGCAGCTCTAATAGAGTCAATGGCATTTCCTTGTCTACTGAAACATGACTTCACTAAATCCCCATTGAAAGTTTTTTTCCCCTTTCTAAACATTTCTCTCCATCTGTACAGTAAGTCAATAAAAGAAGTTAAAAGTTAAAATGCCTAGTGAAATTTTATCAGGCATGAAATGGCATTCAAACCAGAGTTGCCACCCTGTCTTAGATGGGTGAAAATTGACCCAAACTTGGGGGGGGGGGTGTATAACAGATTTCAGCTCTTGCAGCCACTGAGGGGAAAAATCATTCCAGGGAGGCATTCCATGAAACCCAGGCTCTGTGAACAGTTGGGATTCTTGTACAAGGTACATCACTTCCAGAAACCTCTGAATTCTAGGAGGCCACCATTCTGGTCTCTTGGTGCCCTGACATGTTGCACTACACAGCCTTCATTAGTGTAGTGTGTCCCTATCATGTGAGACACTGCAGAGAGCAACCCTGAGAAGCTGTGTTACCTTCGGGTAACAGAGGGAAAATGCAGGAAACTCTGTTCATTATCTTAGAAAGGGGCTTTGGATGTTACATGTAGGCCTAGAAAGACCTTTTAAAATGGCTTTGTGGTTTTAAGTGTTTTGAGACAATTTTTCTACATAGCTCATGTTTACCTCCTCAAGATCCTCCTGCCTCAGCCTCCTGAACTGATTACCAGAATGCATCACTGTACTGGGGCTCCAGAAATACTGAAACGAAAGAATGCAAACAAGGGGAAAAGCATCCTTCTTCGCATAGGTTTAATAAATTACTAAGGGTGCCATCCTTGGGTCGCTGACATCTTGTCTTCATAGGAACTAGACTAGAAAGAAAAACAATCAGTGTCTGTAGATATTTCCCAGCCTTAATGATGTAAAATATTGTACTTCTTTATAAACAGGCTGTTGACCCCACTTTTGCTCAATGGACTACTAGAATCAAGAATTATTATATCAGAGAGCACAGACAGATCAGACACTCTGGCTGCACAGCATATTCAGAACTTAAAAGGGATTTATTAATCAGAGCAGGGCATTTTAGGCCTTAGCCTGGCTCACAGAACCAAAAGTAGTCACCCAGCTTGTGGAACAGGACTTTGCTATACAAGTAGTCACCCCTGTTCATGTCTTTGTTCTCTATGCCCTTCGTTACCCACAGTAATCTGTGGACAGAAAGTATTGAATGGAAAATTCCCAAAATAATTCATACATTTGTTCTATTTTATTTGTAGTAGTTGTGGCTGATTGCTAGTGCCTAATTTGTAAATTAAGTTTTATCATAGGTATTATATAGAGGGCATGCATAATCTATCCAGTCCATAGCTGCATAAGCCATGAGTTCAGGCTTGTGCATAGAACCCCAGAGTAGGCAGTTGAGATTTACAGATACACTTAATGTTGATCAGCCTGTTGACCAGACCCAAACCAAGAAACAAGCAGATAATTCTGGCCCTGGGAAATTTAGAAAAATGAGGAAGGGGAGACCTTTGGATGGAGTCATTGTTAAAACTGTGAAGTCACACAGTAAGGACAGGAGCCAAGATGGATAAGATATAACAGCAAAGAATATGCAATAGTTAGAGTCATCCCTCTTGGGAAAAGACTGTCACTGCTCCCAAATCTGGTTTTTATTTAATCATGTGTACCTGTGTTTGTCTTTGTTTTCTGTTTTTGTTTTTGTTGTTCTTGTTACAACATAGATTCTAGCTTTTGAGTGGGTTTTTGTGCTTACAAGCCAAGTGCTTTGCTGCCTGGATCATCCCCCCAGCCCAGCATTTGAAACCTAAATCTTTAGCTTATTCCAATCTTTTCTAATATTAAAATATAAACTTATGTACAAGCCTTAATAATTCTGAGTCTTTTTATTTGCCTTGCTTTAAGAACCATTAAGAAAAAGAGAAAAAAGAAGGAAGGAAGGAAGGAAGGAAGGAAGGAAGGAAGGAAGGGAGGGAGGGAGGGAGGGAGGGAGGGAGGGAGGGAGGGAGGGAGGGAGGGAAGGAGAGAGGGGGAAGGAAAGGAAAGGAAAGGAAAGGAAAGGAAAGGAAAGGAAAGGAAAGGAAAGGAAAGGAAAGGAAAGGAAAGGAAAGGAAAGGAAAGGAAAGGAAAGGAAAGGAAAGGAAAGGAAAGGAAAGGAAAGGAAAGGAAAGGAAAGGAAAGGAAAGGAAAGAGGAAAGGAAAGGAAAGGAAAGGAAAGGAAAGGAAAGGAAAGGAAAGGAAAGGAAAGGAAAGGAAAGGAAAGGAAAGGAAAGGAAAAAGGAAAGGAAAAGGAAAGGAAAGGAAAAAGGAAGGGAGGAGGAAAGGAAGGACAGATGCCTAGGATACTGGCACCTGCCCATAATCCCAGCAGCATGTAAACAATGATAGAACAATATGCAAGGCAGTGTTCAAGGAAATGCCCAAGGCTATGCTAGAACAATGCTCAAGGCAATGGTCAAGACAATGCCCAAAGCAACGCCCAAGGCAACTCCCATGGCAACACCCATGGCAACGCCCATGGCAACGGCCATGGCAATGGCCACAGCAATGTCCAAGGCAACGCCTGTGGACATGCCCGAGGCAACTCTGGAGGCAATACTCAAGGCAGTGCTCAATGCAATGCCCAAGAGTCTTAGTCAGGGTTTCTATTCCTGCACAAACATCATGACCAAGAAGCACTTGGGGAGAAAAGGGTTTATCCAGCTTACTCTTACACATTGCTGTTCATCACCAAAGGAAGTCAGGACTGGAACTCAAACAGGTCAGGAAGCAGGAGCTGATGCAAAGGCCATGGAGGGATGTCCTTACTGGCTTGCTTCCCCTGGCTTGCTCAGCCTGCTCTCTTATAGAACCAAGACTTATAGCCTGGAGATGGCACCACCCACAAGGGGAACTCCCCCCTTGATCTCTAATTGAGGAAATACCTTACAGCTGGATATCATGGAGGCATTTCTGCTACTGAAGCTCCTTTCTTTGTAAAAACTCCAGCCAGTGACAATCTGACACACAAAACTAGCAAATACAATTGACCCCTTGTCAACTTGACACATAAAAACATCACTATTAAGCCTCAACCACTAGTTTCTTATTCATCCCCAAGATCTAAATAACTTTAAAAGTCCCACAGTCCTTGCAAATTCTTAAAATTTCAATCTCTCTTGAAATCCAAAGTCTTTACAATTAGAAGTCTCTTCACTGTGGGTTCCACTAAAATACTTCCTTCAAGAGGGAAGAGTATCAGGGCACAGTCACAATGAAAAGCAAAATCAAACTCCAACTTTCCAATGTCTGGGATCCAACTCACGATCTTCTGGGCCCCTCCAAGGGCTTGGGCCATTTCTCCAGCCTTGCCCTTCGTAGCACACACGTTGTCTTCTAGGCTCCAGCTGCCTGTACTCCACTGCTGCTGCTGTTCTTGATGGTCATCTCCTGGTACTGGCATCGCCAAAACACTGCTGTCTGTCTTCCACTGTAACTAGGCTTCACCAATAGCCTCTTATAGGCTCTCTTCATGGTGCTGATCCTCAGATGCTCTGCATGACCCTTTCATACCTTCAAAACTAGTACCATCCGAGTCGTGATCGTTGTGGTTCTCGTGTTCCAGGCTTGTCAGATTCCTCACAATGTGGTCCTCTTCGTGACTGGGGTCAACATGGCCAAAGTAGGCCAGATGGAAATTTAAAGACTCTTTTCAGGGCCATTGCTATTTTGGAGTTTGATTATTCTGTGTTTCTGGCTAGCTGGGGCTGAAGAATCAGCTGTGATTAACAAGAAACCAGAACTACTAAAACAAAACCTTTGCATTACTGGGACTATTGATGCTAGTTAGCTGGAGCTAAGAAATTAGCAGTGATTAAGAAGAGACCAGCATCATTGAGGTGGCATCTTCTAAGAACTGTTTTCTGAAAGAATAAAGAGGCTGTGTGCCAGAAATAATCAAGGTTGTACTCCTGCTGCAGCAGGACTTGGTAATGTGTAAGGGTCACCCAGGTGGTACTGGTTTTGAAGGCATGAAGGGGTCACGCAGAGCAGCTGAGGCTTGGCACTGTGAGAGGCCATGGAAGGCCATTGGTGATGGTGCAGCTTCAGTTGCAATTGATGGCCCAGGACTGAAGGGGTCATGCAGTGTTTTGAGATGCCAGTACCATGAGATGACCACCAAGAGCATCAGCAATGGAGTACAGGCAGCTGGAGCCTAGAAGACAACGTGTGTGCTACAAAGGGCAAGGCTGGAGAAGTGACCCAAGCCCTTGGAAGGGCCCAGAAGATCGTGTGTTGGATCCCAGACATTGGACAGTTGAAGTTTGATTTTGCTTTTCATTGTGACTGTGCCCTGATACTCTTCCCTCTTGAAGGAAGTATTTTAGTGGAACCCACAGTGAAGAGACTTCTAATTGTAAAGACTTTGGATTTCAAGAGAGATTGAAATTTTAAGAATTTGCAAGGACTGTGGGACTTTTAAACTTATTTAGATCTTGGGGATAAATAAGAAACTAGTGGTTGAGGCTTAATAGTGATGTTTTTGTGTGGCAAGTTGACAAGGGGTCAATTGTATTTGCTAGTTTTGTGTGTCAGACTGTCACAGGCTGGAGTTTTTACAAAGAAAGGAGCTTCAGTTGCTGAAATGCCTCTATGATATCCAGCTGTAAGGCATTTCCTCAATTAGAGATCAAGGGGGGAGTTCCCCTTGTGTGTGTTGCTATCTCTGGGCTTGTAGTCTTGGTTCTATAAGAGAGCAGGCTGAGCAAGCCAGGGGAGGCAAGTCCATAAGGACATCACTCCGCTCTGGATCAGCTCCTGCTTCCTGATCCATTTGAGTTCCAGTCCTGACTTCCTTTGGTGATGAACAGCAATGTGGAAGAATAAGCTGAATAAACCCTTTCCTTCCCAAGTGCTTCTTGGTCATGATGTTTGTGCAGGAATAGAAACCCTGACTAAGACACTTGGGCATTGAGCATTGCCTTGGACGTTGCCTTGTGAGTTTCCTTTTGCGTTGCCAGGGGCATTGCCTGTGGTGCTGCCTGTGGTGGTGCCTTTAGCACTGCCTTGTGCACTGCCTTGAGCATTATTCTACTATTGCTTACAAATTGCTGAGACAATGGGCAGGTGACAGTTTCCTTGGCATCTGCCTTACTTTCCTCCTTCCGTCTTTCTTTCCTTATTTCCTTTTTCCTTTCCTTCTTTCCTTTCTGTCCTTCCTTTCCTTCCTTTTCTTCCCTCCTTTCTCTCTCTCTCTCTCTCTCTCTCTCTCTCTCTCTCTCTCTCTCTCTCTCTCTCTCTCTCTCTCTCTCTCTCTCTCCTTCCTTCCTTTCTTCTTCTTTCCTTCCTTTCTCTTTTCCTTAATGGTTCTTAAAGCAAGGCAAATAAAAAGACTCAGAATTAGTAAGGCTTGTACCTAAGTTAATATTTTAAAGTGGGAAAAGATTGGAATGAGCTAAAGAGTTATGTTTCAAATGCTGGGCTGCGGGGATGGTTCAGGCAGCAAAGTACTTGGCTTTCAAGCACAAAGACCAGATCAACAGCTAGAAACTGTGTAACAACAACAACAACAACAAAAACAAAAACAAAAACTGTAACAAAGAAAACCCCTTGGTGGTGGTGCATGCTTTTAATCGCAGTGCTAGCCAAGGTTCCCCTGCCTGCCAGTCTAGCTACTCATTCAGCTCTGGGGCAGTGAGATGCTTTCTCTTAAGAAAGAAGAAAAACAAAAAACAAAAACCAACAAAACCCCTACCCCCCACTCCCACCCCACCCCACAAAAAAAAAAAAAAAAAACAACCACTCCCCAAAAAACAAAACAAACAAAAAAACCCAGAGCCTGAGTAATATACTGGAACTGATCCTCTGGCCTCAAAACTTGAGCAAACACACACACACACACACACACACACACACACACACACACACACACACACACTCGCACCCACTGGAGATGTTAAAGGGGAATTACAGGGAACTGATTCATATATGGAAGCAAGCTCACATGCCAGTAGCAAACCCAGGCACCCAACTTCCTACTTGGTTCCTGCCTCTCTCCACCCAGGTTGATGTTCCAGTTTATGGATGCTCTTGCCTTCCTCCTCCACAGCCTCCTGCTTGCTGAGAAGATAAAAGGGAATCGGGTATGGGACCTTTGACTTGCCATCTGCTTCACATGAGTTAAAGGGGGGCTTTTGTTGCTTTCTCAAGCTACATCCTTGTTTTGTGCTGTGGATGTTAGGGGTCACTAGGTCTGTGACCCCTTCATGAACTTTTCTGAATATGTTTATGTTCATAAGCACTTCTCAGTAATCTGGCATTCCCATCTTATTTTGTAGAACCAACCTGGGAGGAACCACAATGTTTCTTGTCAACCACACCTGGAAGAACTTGGCTGATAGTGCCACCTCCTGGCTGTTTCTGAACTTGCAGGAAGTCTTTGCTGAATTTCCATAGTTACTGTACATAATGGCTTTTTTTTTTCCTTTTCATATGTAATAGCAAGTTTAACCAAGGCTTTTGGGTCAATATTGCTTTGTGCTCTTGTGTTACATGGTAAAGGACGATGTATTATCATTTTCGACGGTCTCACTGGTCGGCCTGGAGGTGTAGCTTTCCAAGTAAACCCGGGAACAGAGGAAGCCAGGTATCTTATTCTTCCTTCTCATACACGACCACCACCACCACCACAATAACAACAACAACAAAAACAAAACAAAAAACAATGAAAACCCCTTGGTGGTGGTGCATGCTTTTAATCCCAAGGTTCCCCGGCAGTGTAGCTGCTCATGCAGCTCTAAGGCAGTGAGATACTTTCTCTTAAGAAAGAAGAAAAACAAAAACCAAAAAACAACCCAACCCCTACCCACCACTCCCACCCCACCCCACCCAACAACCCCCCTTCCCCTCAAAAAAAAATCCCAGAGCCTGAGGAATATACTGGAAGCTATCATCTGGCCTCAAAACTTGAGCAAACTCGTGCGCGCGCGCGCGCGCACACACACACACACACACACACACACACACACACACACACACACACAAATGCACACACTCACTATAGATGGCAACAAAGGCATTGCAACAGTTTACTAACCACTCAGCTTCCAAACAATGTATCAGAATAGAACATGTCAGTATCTTGGCATTCACACCAGCAACTCTTGTAATGAGATTTGTGTTTCCCCATCTCCAGGACACATTTGCCATCTGCTTACGCAGCCCTTTAAGAACTATAGTACTATGAGCTTCTAACGAGGCAGAAGAGACTCACTGAAACCTGTTCTTATATCTAACTATGGCTTTGTATAGAGCTACCTTAAGACCAGTCTGAGAGCCAGGCATAGTGGCACAGGCCTGAATGTTAGCTATTTGTAGAGTTGAGGCTCTGGGATTGCCAAGTTCAAGGCCTGCCTGAACACCTTAGTGGGTCCCTTTCTCTATGAAAGATATAGAAAAGCTCTGGAATATAGCATGCTGGCCACTGTTGAGAGGCTAACTTGAAGCCTTTGGTGACCAGGCTCTTCACCTACGTTTCAGATCTGGAAGGAAAGCACTTTCAGCTACAGACAAGCCAAGTTTACCATCCAAGGGATGAATGTTAAACTATGCTGGAGTCTGCTAAACCCAAATCCCAGCTTGGAACAGTATCCCAGCTTGCTTTCATAGGTTCCAAACACTCAAGATGGGAAAGGGGAACCACAGGGAACTGCTTCCATTTTTGGAATCAAGCTTACATGCCAGTAGCAAACCTAGGCACCTGACTTCCTACTTGGTTCCTGCCTCTCTCCACCCAGGTTGATGTTCCAGTTTATGGATGTTCTTGCCTTCCTCTTCCACAGCCTAGACTATAGACATGGCCCACTAAACCTAGACTATATTTATGAACCTTTACACCTAGACTATATACATGTCCCACTATACCTAGACTGTAGAAATGTATCACTACACCTAGATTATATACATGTCCCACTACACCTGGAATATAGACATGTCCCACTACTTCTAGACTATAGTTAAAAACCACTACACCTAGACTATATAAGTGTCCCACTACTCCTAGACTATAGACAAGTCCCACTACTCCTAGACTATAGACATGTCCAAGTACACCTAGATTATAGAAATGTCCCACTACTCCTGGACTATAGACATGTCCCATTACACCTAGACTATAGTTAAGAACCACTACAACTAGACTATAGACATGTCACACAAGACCTAGACTATAGACATTAAACACAACACTGACAGTAGAGACACGAGCCACTGCACCTACTATTTACACATGTCCCACTACACTATAGACATGTCCCCTTACACCTAGAGTAATGACATGTCCCACTACACTTAGACTATAGACATGTCCCACTACACCTAGACTATAGACATGTCCCACTATACCTAGACTATAGTTATGAACCACTACACCTAGACTATAGACATGTCACACTATACCTAGACTAGAGACATGTCCCACAACACCTAGACTATAGTCATGTCCCACTACACCTACACTATAGACATGTACCACTAGACCAAGACTATAAATATCTTCTACTACACATAGACTATAGATATGTCCAACTACACCTAGAGTAGAGACAGGAACCACAAAATCTACACTATAGACATGTCCCACTACACCTAGACTATAGACATATCCAACTACACCTATAATATAGGCATGCCCCACTACAAATAGAATATAAATATGTCCCACTCAACCTAGACTATAGATATGTCCTACCACACCAAGACTATAGACATAAAACATTGTGCCTAGATTATAGACATGTCCCACTACACTCAGACTACACACATGTCCCACTACACCTAGACTATACGCATGAACCACTATACCTACACTATAGATTTCTCACACTACATCTAGACTATAGGTATGTCCCACTACACCTAGACTATAGACATGTCCCACTACACCTAGACTATGGACATGTCCCAGTACACCTAGAATATAGACATATCCCACTACACCTAGACTATATACATGTTCCACTATACATAGACTATAGACATGTCCCACTATACCTAGACTATAGACATGGACCACTACACCTAGATTATAGACATGTTCCACTACACCTAGATTATAGACATGTCTCACTACACCTAGACTGTAGGCATGTCCCACTACACCTAGACTATAGACATGTCCCACTACACCTAGACTGTAGATATGAACCACTACACCGAGACTATAGACATGTCCCACTACACCTAGACTATAGACATGTCCCACTATACCTAGACTATAGTTATGAACCACTACACCTAGAACATAGACATCTCCCACTACACCTAGATTATAGACATGTCCCACTTCACCTAGACTATAGGCATGTTCCACTACACCTAGACTATAGGCATGTCCCACTATACCTAGACTATAGACATGTTCCACTACACCTACACTATAGACATGTCCCACTACACCTACACTATAGGCATCTCCCACTACACCTAGACTATAGACATGAACCACTACACATAGAGTATAGACTTGTCCCATTACACCTAGACTATAGACATGAAGCACTACACCCAGACTATAGACATGATCCACTACACCTAGACTACAGACATGTCCCATTACACCTAATCTAATGTGGAACATGTCTATAGTCTTGGTGTATTGGTTCATGTCTATAGTCTAGGTGTAGTGGGACATGTCTATAATCTAGGTGTAATGAATTGTTTAGCCATATGACCTACCAAAGTTAAGAGGCTTTAAACAATTCGAATATCTTTCTAACAACCAGTGAAGAGTTAAGCAGCCATAGTTTCTTAACAAAGAAAAGTCCATAGTTGTATAAATTCATTCCTGAATTCTATTCAATTTTTTAAAGATTTATTTATTGTTATATGTAAGTACACTGTAGCTGTCCTCAGATACACCAGGAGAGGGAGTCAGATCTCATTATGATTGGTTGTGAGCCACCATGTGGTTGCTGGGATTTGAACTCAGGACCTCTGAAAGAGTAGTCAGTGCTCTTAATCGCTGAGCCATCTCACCAGCCCTTTTGGTTTTTTTGTTTTGTTTTGTTGTTTTTTGTTTGTTTGCTTGTTTTGTTTTTTGATACAGGGTTTCTCTGTGTAGCCCTGGCTGCCCTGGAACTCACTCTGTAGACCAGGCTGGCCTCGAACTCAGAAATTCACCTGTCTCTGCCTCCCGAGTGCTGGGGTTAAAGGCGTGCGCCACCACATCTGGCTTCTACTCAATTTTTAAAGTATGTCAACCAAGTGGAAACCATGTAACAGAAAGGAAAGGAACACTATGAGACTCACTCACAAAGTTAACATTTTCCTGATACTAAAACAAAGAAACAAATCTGTAGGCCAACTTTTCTGATGAGTACAGACACAAAAATTCTCAATAAAAGTCTTGCAAACTGAATTAAAGAACATCATACATCTTGGCCAAGCTGGCTTCATTTATATATATATATACAAGGACCGTTCAACATATGCAAATTGATAATTGATACAAAAAGATAAATAAAGAGATAAACAATATTGTATGACTAATTAGTGGAGAGAAAAAACCCTGATCCATTCAGCATTCTGCATGGTAAAGAACCTAAAAAGGCTAGAAATAGAAGAAACACACCCCAGCATAATAAAACCTATATACACCACACCCATAGCCAAAATTGTACTAAGCAGTGAAAACTTAAAGCATCTCCTGTAAAGTCAGGGACAAGATGAAGATGTCTATTTTCTCTGTCTTTATTAACAATGGTGCTTTGAATATTGGCTAGAATAAGAAGAAACAAAAAATAGAAAAGATACAGATAGGAAAGGAGAGTTAGAAGAAATCCTTGTCAACTATACCACAGGGCATTAAGGTCTGATGCATCAGAGGCTCTACCCTCCCATCCAATCAAATATGAGTTAATGAACTGAATATAAGGAATACAAATGGCCAATAAATGTTTGAAATTTTTCAATATTCTTATCTTCTAGGGAAATAAAAATGAATACTGCTTTGGAGGCAGTATTGCTATTATAAAGAAAGCAACCATGGTAAGACTTGAGCAGTGTTGTGAGAAGAGGAACATAAGTAGAAGCAACTACTGTGGAAATCAGTACAGAACTCATCAAAACCTGAAACTATGACCACCCTATGATGTAGCTACGCCAGCAGTAGGGAGAGACTCAAAGATTCTGTCAGCATCCACATTTACCATTGCACTACTCACATCATGAGAAAATAGGACAAAAAAATGTAGTACACATAGGGAGTTTTATTCAGCTGTATAAAGAAACTTTGACGTTTTCAGGAAAACAGGTGAAATACATGGGACTCATAATAACTGCAAAGCATGTGTCCAAAATAGCTTCAGAGAGGATGGTGAGGTGGTAGATCAGAAAAGATAGAAACTGTGATGTAGGAAAGGAAGACAACAGTGGGAATGTCCTGAAGGAGGGCTCAAGCCACAGGTGAGGCTCCAGGAGGGAGAGAAAGGGACACCTGAAGTCTACTTTTTGTTGTTGTTACAAGGAGGAAGCCAACCCCAAGTGTTGCTGGCAAGCCATTTCCCTTTCAAGAGTCTCTGTAAATAATAGAAAGTATCATATGCAGAGGAAAGGGGCTCTAAAGCTGAAAGAGAAGGGAGAAAGTTTGAAAAGAGTGAGGGGACAACAGGAGGCAACTGACCAAGCAACAGAAGGCTCATTGAGGCAGTAAACTTTGAGTTCTTTTTGACACCAGTCTGAGTCATTTTTCTACTTTTCTTTCACTGCCTGGTGAAAAAGAAAACTGCTTAGTGGATCCAGAGTGAAGGCTTGCTTAGTTATGCCATGCTGGAAGATATGATGAGTCCTTGGGATACTGCAAGTGGACTGTGAAAATCATGGAATGAAAACAGACACATAATGACAAAGTGTGTATTGATAATGGTAACTGGAGAACGTGTGTGTATGTGTGTATGATATATATATATGACAGAGCCTAGAAATCCCTTTGTCCAGGGTGACCTTGAACTCATGGCAATTTTTTGCTTCTGCCTCCTGAGTGTTGGAGGAAAGTACAGGTATAAGCCACTATGGCCAGCTCAAATTGAGATAACTATGTCTTTACCTTTACCTTTATATAAACAACCATTCCATAGCATCTAAAACATAGTAAGACTTGGCACTAAAAGTTTGAGTTCTGTCCCCAGGACTGTGCTCTGGACTCCCTGCAGTTCTCTGTCTGAGACAGAGCATAGTGTAGATGGACTGGGTTGATTAAAGGGTAAGGTGGAATATTTGAAAGAGGTGAGACAACCAAAAGGCCAGTATGTCAACCTACATTTTTCTAGACAGTTCTATTGACAGTAAATAATATATGCCAACTTATTTTTATTTTGAAACAGATGTAGAGTTTAGAATAATTTTAAAGCTCCTGGAACAAATGTGTTTTCCTGAGAGCTGTTTTTCCTGTCCAGGTGATTATCAGGACAGTTTGATTTGACCCTTAAAGGAGGGGTAATGACATGGCTTTGTTCTTTTCCAGAAAAACAATTTACTGAATATTAAGGGTTGGGTTCCTAGAAGTTGGTTTAGGTAATTAATTAATTACTAGTGACCCTCTCCACAGTTCAAGATATCCTCCCATGGCCAGAGACTTCATCTGGGCAGTAATTATAGGCCGTGATTTCATAGGTTGTTGGCTCTGAGGGAGAGCTCCATTGTCAAATGCCCTTCAACCCTGTTACAATCTATGTGTAACTCTAACAGGTTCTGATCCTCTTCTGCCCTCCCCCTTCCCTCCCTCCCTCCCTCGATCCCTCCCTCCCTCTCTCCCTCCCTCCCTCCTTCCCTTCCCTCCCTCCCTCTCTCCCCCTCCTTCCCTCCCTCCCTCCCTCCCTTCCTCCCTTCCTCCCTCCCTTCCTCCCTTCCTCCCTCCCTCTCTCCCTCTCTCCCCCTCCTTTCCTTCCTTCCTCCCTCCCTCCCCCCTCCCTCCCCCCCTCCCTCCCTCCCTTCCTCCCTTCCTTCTTTCCTTCCTTCCTTCCTTCCTTCCTTCTGAAGTTGATCAAGGATGCCTTTTCTGCCTATTTGTCTTGATAAACCTGGTGCTCACTAATTGGATTGGCTAGAGTGGCTGACCAACTCTTCCCTCCCCCACCCTGAAAGACCCCCGAAGGGAGACCCCGTACTTAAAATGTAGAAGGCAAGATTTAATAGAGCAACAGCAAGAAAGCACATGGAACATGGACCAGAGCTCTGGGGTCGAAACTCATGCACCAAGTATGGTGTAGAGGAGAATCGACAATCAGCCAAAATTTTTCACAGGCTTATATAGGAAAACTCAAGGGGGGAGAGCTGGGCAGGGAAAGTACAAGTTTACATAACTGAGGGGTTCTGCCAAGGGACAAGGGGTTCTGCCAAGGGAATCTACGTAACTAAGGGGTCATGTCTTATCATTTGGCAATGTACTTGGTTCATTTTGAGGTTGTTCCAGGAGGCCCTTATCTCAAAAATGTTCTTGGAACAGTCTTTAGTTGGGAGGGTTCGAACTCTAGGGTGAGGAGTTCAGGAATGCATTCTGGGGTGAAGAGTTCAGTTCAGGAGTGTTCCGGGAACAATCTCTAGATGGGAGGGGTCGGGCTCTGGGGTGAAGAAGAGTTTAGTAGTTTTTTATTCTTCATTCCCCACTCCTTTTAGAAAATAGCTCTAATCTTAGAGCGAGTTCTCAACCTCTTGGGGGATTCGATATTGTTGCCTTAGTAGCATAACCTGGACTGCGTTTATCCTTTCTCTAATAAAAGCTACTAACTTATTAAGGATGCAGGGGCCAAAAGTAAGCAAAAGCATAAGTGTAATTAAAGGTCCTGCTATAGTGGAGAGGAGAGTGGTAAGCCAAGGGGACTTATTAAACCAGCTTTTAAACCATCCTTGTTGGCTTTCTCTTTCTCTTTTACGTATATCTAGGCGTTCTCTAAGTTTAGCCATAGAATCTTTGATTACCCCTGAATGGTCAACATAAAAACAACATTCTTCTTTTAAGGCAGCACAGAGTCCTCCTTCTTTAAGGAATAACAAGTCTAATCCCCTTCTATTTTGCAGCACCACTTCGGACAGGGAAGTTAAAGATTTTTCTAATTTGGTTATAGACTGTTCTATAGTTCTAAGATCAATATCCATAGCTGCACGTAGTTCTTCATAGTATTGGGGGGTCTTAATTAAGGCAGCGGCTCCTGTACCTACTCCAGCCGCTACTCCCAATCCTAATAGAACTGCCAAAGTTAAGGTAACGGGTTCTCTTCTCCAGCGGACCCGATGCTCAAATTTGTCTAAAAAAGAGCTATCATCATGATACAAGAGTCTGGGAATAAGCTGAACCAAAATGCAGAAATCTTTGGAACTATTAAAAACAGACATAGACACACAAGGAGTGAGACCGGTATTGCAAGCCCACACTGTGTCTAGGGGAGGCACTAGATACTGATCACTTTTGCTAGACTGGATGTCCTGGGTCTGATTACAGAGGTGCCCTTTATCCTGAGGTACCCGGCCCAAACAAAGCCCTCTTCCTGAAACTGCTGCTAGAGTCAACTTTCTGTTTTCTCCCCAAAGGCATTGAGAATGATCTGAAGTAGTATTATAAGTCCTGATCTGAGCTATTCCTTCATAATAAGGGGGGCTAGAGGCATAGCATAACCAGCATGATTGAGTCATATTAGGGTTAGTCCTATTTAAAGCTAAAAAGGCTCCCTGGACCAGACTGACCAGACGGTTCTCTGTACCCAGGGGCGGTGGAGAAGCCAAGGTAGGCTTTATGAGGGGAGTATTAGTTCCTAGGGAGGGTACCACTGTGTTGGACTGTGGAGTTTGTGGAGCTGGTACGGTCGGGACCTTTGGGGGAGCCGGTACGACTGGGGGGCCCTGTTCTATAAGGACCTTGTTGGGTACCACCACGAGTGTCACTACCGGGTCTCTCACTGTCAGTCTGATCGTGAAAATGAACCCAGGATCTCTTAGTGGAATGTATATTCGCCAACCCCACCTATTTCCTTTAAGCCAACTCAAACGGTGTTGTTTTCTGTTCTCGGTGAACCTTATAAGTAGGGGGTTGCAGTATTTATCTTTGCATGGTCCTGAGGGTGCTCTGTTTTTAACAGTGCACCCACTCTCTTTATATTTATAGGGGTTTCTTTCTCCTTGGTTTGACTTATCATGGCCACTACCTCGTTTTACCGTGATTAGGTCCCAGTTAGAGGAGGGCTTCCAGTAAGCTTCCCCTGTCGTTTCACATGTCCATTTACCACAAAAGTAATCTGATGCCCCCCCCCCACATTCTTGTTGAAGCCTTTTGCTCCGACCCTGACCAGGACAAACATAAAATTGTGCAGCTCTAAGATTAGCTCGGTAGAACTGCCCCGAACACCCATATGTGCTCCCTATCCCATTTGGGACACACCGCTCTTCAGGGGGTGGGTTGCTAAGATCAGTATGATCGGGGAGGTCCCAATTGGGGGATCCTGCCGCTAACTTACAGATGTCAGGTGTGAGATCAGGCCACCAAGTCCAGAGGGGATGGACTGCAGTGGTTGCCCATACAATGTTTCCCTCCTCATTAAGCACTTCCTAGGACTGTTGAATTGAAGCATGAGGGTTATGGTTCCCTAGGTTCAGGGTGGCGCCTGCGGCGCAAACGAAGCTTAAGAGGATTGTCAGTGGCTGCCACTGTCCAATTGTCTTCGTGGTTTTCTTCATCTTGACTGGCGGCCCTCTTGACGTGGGAGGCGTGGATCCAGGAGGCAATCCCGTCAACTTTTACCGCAGTAGGGGTTGTCAGTAACACCAAATAGGGTCCCTTCCACCGTGGCTCGAGGCTGCCGGTTTGATGCCGTCTGACCAAGACTTTGTCTCCAACTCGGAACCCGTGGGGTACTGCGGTGGTCCCTGGGGTATAGGCTGCCTTCAGTTGGTCCCAAATCTGGGTCCTAATCACTTCTAGGGCCTTTAAATGAATAAGCAAAGAGGAGGGTAAGACAGGGTCAGAGTCGGAAACCAATGTTCCACCAGCTTCCATTAAGGGGGGAGGTCCTCCATACAGAACTTCAAAAGGAGTGAGCCCGAAACGTCCAGGGGTGTTCCGGGCTCGGAAGAGCGCAAGAGGAAGGAGAGCCACCCAGTCTTTTCCGCCGGTCTCAATGGCTAATTTAGTCAAGGTCTCTTTTAAGGTTCTATTCATCCTCTCTACCTGTCCTGAGCTTTGAGGGCGGTAAGCACAGTGTAATTTCCAATCAATGCCCAACTGAGTGGCCAAGCCCTGACTTACCTGGGCAACAAAGGCTGGTCCATTGTCGGACCCGATTACCTTAGGGATTCCAAATCTTGGCAGGATTTCTTCAAGGATCTTCTTGGCCACAATCTGGGCAGTCTCTGTTTTAGTGGGAAATGCCTCAACCCATCCTGAAAAGGTGTCTACAAATACTAACAGATACTTGTTACCATACATTCCAGGTTTAACTTCAGTAAAATCTACCTCCCAATACACTCCAGGATGGTCTCCTCGTTGTCTCTTTCCAGGTTCTTTGTAGGCTTTAGTCACATTAGTGAATGCACATGGTTTGCAGGAGTCTATAATCTTTTGAGCCACTGACTTCAGGTTGGGGACTTGGTATCGGGAATTTTTAATGAGTCTCATCATTTTTTAACTCCCAGGTGGGTGAATTGGTGTAGTCCTTTTACAAATTTTATTCCTTCTTCGGGAGTCAATTCTATTTTCCTTTCAAAAAAATATGGGAGGGGATCACTGGCCCACCATAGCTCTTTTATGTTATACCTTTCATCCTCAGGGCTTTTGGGCGGATCACCTTTTTCAGTTAAGATCATGGCCCCTTGAGCAACTTGTTTTGCCACTAAGTCTGCCATTTGGTTGCCCTTGGCCACCAAGTCTTCTCCTCTTTGGTGGCCGGGGCAGTGGATGATGGCTACCTTCTTAGGTGCATGTATGGCTTCTAACAGGGCCAGAATTTCTTCTTTGTTTTTAATGTCTTTACCAGCTGAAGTCAATAGCCCTCGCTGCCTGTAGATGGCCCCATGGATGTGTGCGGTAGCAAAAGCATACCGGCTGTCAGTGTAGATGTTAACGATCTTACCTTTAGCCTCTCGGAGGGCTTGTATAAGCGCTATAAGTTCAGCCTTTTGTGTCGATGTTCCTTCAGGCAAGGCGCTTGCCCAAATTACCTTTTTTCCGTCTACCACTGCAGCTCCAGCCTTTCGCTTCCCCTCTATTAGGAAACTGCTGCCATCCGTATACCAACTGGGAGCTCCAGGCCAGGGTTGGTCCGTCAGGTCCCTTCTGGTCCCAGTTTCTTCAGCGAGGATGTCCATACATTGATGTACTGGGACGGAATCATTTGTTAGAGGGAGAAGGGTAGCTGGGTTGAGGATGGCAGGGGGTGCAAAGGTTACACGCTCATTTAGCAGCAGGCTCTGATAGTGTGTCATTCGGGCATTTGTCATCCATCTGTCAGGTGGCTGCCGCACGATACTTTCTAAGGCATGAGGGGCTACAACAGTCACCTGCTGTCCCATGGTCAGTTTGTCAGCATCTTTGATCAGCAGGGCTACTGCTGCAATAGCTTTCAGACATGTGGGCCATCCACTAGCAACAGGATCTAATTTTTTTGACAAATAGGCTACAGGTCTCTTCCAGGGTCCCAGTGCTTGTGTCAATACTCCCCTGGCTACACCCGCTCTCTCGTCCACATATAGGACGAAAGGCTTAGTCAAGTCTGGTAATGCTAGCGCGGGGGCAGTCATTAGAGACGACTTGATAGCCTCAAAAGCTCTTTGGTGCTCTTCTTTCCACTCGAAAGGAACCCCTTCCTTAGTCAAAGGATATAGAGGTGCCGCTAGGGTTGCAAAGCCTGGAATCCAGAGTCTACAAAAGCCAGCAGTCCCCAGAAACTCACGTACCTGCCATGGGGTGGTTGGCGATGGGATCATCATAACAGTCTTCTTCCGGGCTTCTGTGAGCCATCTTTTACCCCCTCGGAGGGTATACCCCAGGTAGGTTACCTCAGTTTGACAGATTTGTGCCTTTTTAGCCGAAACTCGATACCCCAAGTCACTCAGTTCTGTGAGGAGCCTCTCAGTTCCCTGGTGACACAGCTCCTTCGAGGCCGCCGCAACCAAGAGATCATCCACATATTGTAGTAGGGTAAGCTGAGGGTTTCGAGCGCAAAAAGGCGCGAGATCCCGATGGAGGGCCTCGTCAAACAGGGTGGGGGAATTCTTGAACCCCTGTGGTAGCCTAGTCCAAGTTAGTTGACCAGTCTGTCCGCCCTCTGGGTCCCTCCATTCAAAGGCAAACAGGAGCTGACTCTTAGGGTGCAAACGCAGGCAAAAGAAGGCATCTTTTAAGTCCAGGACTGTATACCATGTTCTCTCAGGTGGGAGAGAGCTTAATAAATTGTACGGGTTCGGGACTGTGGGGTGAATGTCCAGGACCCTTTTGTTAACCTCCCGGAGGTCTTGTACCGGGCGATAGTCATTGGTCCCTGGTTTTCGAACTGGCAGAAGTGGTGTATTCCAGGGGGACTGACAGGCCACTAAAACTCCTTGGTCTAGCAACCTCTGGATATGAGGCCGGATGCCCTCCCTAGCTTCCTTGCTCATGGGGTATTGTCTTACCGAGATGAGGGTGGCATCAGCTTTAAGTTCTACCACAACCGGAGGCACTTGTTTAGCCAACCCCATTCCTGCTTGTTCTGCCCAGACATTGGGGAATGCAGTTAGCCAACCTGAAGAGACTGCATTTTTGGGTTGCTCTTCATGCAACCGGTACTCTTCCTCTGTGTTGAGGACAAGGCAGGCAACAGGGGCTTTTCCCCAGCTTACTTGTGGGCCTTCTGAAGTAAATTGGACTTGAGCCTTTAGTTTGGTTAGGAGATCGCGCCCCAAGAGGGGAGCAGGACACTCAGGTATCACCAGGAAGGAGTGGGTCACTATGTTCTTGTCTATCTGAAGGGCTTGTTCAGTCGTCCAGGGGTAAAATTTACTACCAGTGGCTCCAATTACCATGGTCTTTTTGGAGCCTAGCTTGCCTAGGGGGCTAGTGAGTACTGAATGCTCTGCTCCAGAGTCTATCAGGAAGTTGACGGGAGTCCCCTCCACGGACAAAGTTACCCTAGGCTCAGGGAGGGGGTCTGAGCCCCGACTTCCCTAATCATCTTCTAGGGTCAGGACCTTAGATCGCTCCCGGTTTTTAGGGCAGTCTCTAGCCCAGTGTCCTTTCTCTTTGCAATAGGCGCATTGGTCTTTTTCCAGTGGTATTTTTCTGCCACCTGGCGGTTTCACTGCCCTGTTGCCCAGGATCCCTGTTTTACCTTTTCCTGACTGTCTATCATTTTCAACTGCGGCCAAAATTTTACTCAGATTTCTCTCCTGACGGCGATCCCGTCTATTCTCCCTCTCCTCCATTTCTTTCTTTTCTCTCTCCTGCCTCTCTTCTTCTGTTTCTCTCTTATGATAGACTTTCTCTGCTTCTTTTACTAAATCTTGGAGCATATGATCTTGGAGCCCCTCCAGCCTTTGCAGCTTTTTCTTAATGTCGGGAGCGGACTGACCAATGAAGGCCATGGCTACAGCGGCCTTCTGTCCCTCTGACGAGGGGTCAAAAGGGGTGTACCTTCTATATGCCTCCATGAGACGCTCAAGGAAGACTGAGGGAGGTTCAGTCTGCCCCTGTAAGACCTCTCTTACCTTAGCCAAATTGGTGGGCCGTCTAGCGGCTCCTCTGAGACCTGCCACTAGAGTCCGGCGATAGACAAGGAGGCGTCCCCTACCTTCCGCGGTGTTGTAGTCCCAGTTGGGGCGGTTCAAGGGGAAAGCCTCGTCCACGAGGTTAGGGAGGGCAGTGGGTGTGCCGTCCTCTCCTAGAACATTTTTTCTCGCCTCCATGAGGATTCTTTCTCTTTCTTCTGTGGTGAAAAGAACCTGCAAAAGCTGCTGACAATCATCCCAAGTGGGTTGATGGGAGAACATAAGTGACTCAAGGAGCCCAGTAAGCCCAGAGGGGTTCTCTGAGAAGGGAGGGTGATTAGTTTTCCAATTATATAAATCAGAAGAGGAAAAAGGCCAGTACTGTAAAGGAATGAGATCATTAGGTCCTGGCGCTGGCCCTCCCACATGTGCTCTAAGTGGCAAGGCAACTGTTGAATCCGGCCCCCCTTCCTCCCCGGGGATTCGGCCTCGGCGGCTCCGAGTCCCCCCCGCCGGTCCCTGAGCCCCTCTCACTATTGGTCCCTGTGGTGGGGCAGCTGCAGGTGGCTGTTGGGGCAGGGGGTAAGGGGGAGGTTGGGAGTCCATCCAGAGGAGGTCGTCAATCTCTGGATAAATCTTGGGGGGTGCTGACGGGCTGGACTTTCCGGCTGCATCAGACTGGGCAACCACGACCGTCAGTTTCGAAGAATTTGGGGTCCAAGGCTTGACCCACGGAGGTGGGAATTGGACAAGATTCTGCCAGGTCACAATGTAGGGGATCTGATCAGGGTGACCCCCTTCCTCCTGAAAAACAATTCGCCTAACGGCAGCGATTAGTGACAAGTCAAAAGCACCTTCTGGTGGCCGGCCCACTCCAAACGTCAGCCACTCGGAGGCACAAAAGGTCTGCCACGGACCCTTTTTGACCTCCACCGACTGGTTGTGGGCTCTGACCTGCACCTCCTTCCAATGCTCCAGAGTTAGAGAAAGGGGAGTGGACACAGATTGTCCCATTTCTAGAAAAACAGTAGACACAACAAGAGCGGACACGAGACTAAGACAAAAAAGAAACCAGAAACGGCGGCGACTCTGTGTCCACCACAAGCAACTCAAAGAATCAGATGGCCTTTCTAAGGCCGGCCGATTGAGACCCTCTGCACGAGGTGGGACTCGAACCCACGATCCCGTGACCAAACACGAGGTGGGACTCGAACCCACGGTCTCGCAACAAGGCGCGAGGTGGGACTCAAACCCACAATCTCGCAACAAAACGCGAGGTGGGACTCGAACCCACGATCTCGCAACTGGGCATGAGGTGGGACTCGAACCCACGATCTCGCAACCCCAAATGGTCTCTTGGCCTCCAAAGGGGTCCACCAGGCGTCCCTGGTCCTCCCCTGTTCCTCCTGGGACGTCTCCCAGGGCGAATGGACAGTGGACACCTGGACACGTCTATCCTTATCCACCCCGCGTTCCCTCTCAGAGCGTGGTCTCACTGAGCGTCCGCAAAACCGAAACTGCGATCGCACCAAACTTAGAAACAGAACACAGACACCAGACCAAAACAGAACAAAGAATCTTACCTTTAAGTGGGTCTAGGACCTCTGGGTGGTCGCGCTGATTCCCGGCCAATGCACCAAAATGAAAGACCCCCGAAGGGAGACCCTCACTCAAGCCTCGGGACAGCCGCGGACCCAAGAAGACACTGAGACCGTACTTAAAATGTAGAAGGCAAGATTTAATAGAGCAACAGCAAGAAAGCACATGGAACATGGACCAGAGCTCTGGGGTCGAAACTCATGCACCAAGTATGGTGTAGAGGAGAATCGACAATCAGCCAAAATTTTTCACAGGCTTATATAGGAAAACTCAAGGGGGGAGAGCTGGGCAGGGAAAGTACAAGTTTACATAACTGAGGGGTTCTGCCAAGGGACAAGGGGTTCTGCCAAGGGAATCTACGTAACTAAGGGGTCATGTCTTATCATTTGGCAATGTACTTGGTTCATTTTGAGGTTGTTCCAGGAGGCCCTTATCTCAAAAATGTTCTTGGAACAGTCTTTAGTTGGGAGGGTTCGAACTCTAGGGTGAGGAGTTCAGGAATGCATTCTGGGGTGAAGAGTTCAGTTCAGGAGTGTTCCGGGAACAATCTCTAGATGGGAGGGGTCGGGCTCTGGGGTGAAGAAGAGTTTAGTAGTTTTTTATTCTTCACCC